>JAQQSZ010004168.1:0-14233 GCA_028646595.1 Phalanger gymnotis | reverse complement strand
CTCTCTCTCTCTCTCTCTCTCTCTCTCTCTCTCTGTCTCTCTCCCTCTCTCTCCCCCTCCTTCACTCTGCCTCTCTCTCTTTTTTCTAAAACAAAAAGTAAGGGAATAAAAATAAGATATGACACATATGGGGAATATATGACAAGACCTTGTGCCCAGCTGACATAGCCTTCCAAAACCTACGGTCAACTGCATGACCTGATAAGTCATCAGAGTAGCTCTCTGCAGAGATGAAAATTAGTAAGGTTAATGTTAAAGTGACAGGCCTAGTGCAGTGCCTGGCACAAAGTAAGCACTTAATCAATGTTTGGGAATTTGACTTATGGTGGCTTTATGTAATAGACTTAGAGCAAGGAAGACATGGGTTGAAATTCTACCCCTTACATATACTATCTGTGTGATCCTAGGCAACTCTCAGCCTCTCAGTGCCTGAGGCAACTCTCAGACTATATATCAGATCAAAGGTGTCAATATAAATATATTGGTAGGAGTTTTCACTTCCAAGAAGTCTCTTACACAATGAAAACAGAGATGCAGTCCCCATGCCTTAAAAATAAAGTATTATTATGAGATTAAAAATTATCTACATAGAACAAAACTGTAGGGACAAGGAGATATAACTAAACAGCTGTTCACATAAAAAAGTACTTGGAGACTTTGACCATGAATCAGTAGTATGATGTGAGTGTCAAAGTAGTTAATATGACTTTCTGCTAATAATAGAAAAGTAGAATAAAAATGATAATAACCCATACAACTATAGAGCATTAGGTAGAATTTATAAGGAAGCAGATTTGGACTTTATAACAGAAAGCATTTCGTAACAATTAGAGCTGTATTATTAATGAATTACTCATCACTGAGGAAGTTCAGAGATGGGATGAATAGCTTAAATGATGTTATATATACACACATACATAATACACATCCATATATATGTATAGTATGTGTGTACGTATAGATATATATGTACATATACATAGTGCCTTAAAGACCTTAAAGTGATACATACAATATCCCAGGTATTCTTCTTCTTCTTCTTCTTCTTCTTCTTCTTCTTCTTCTTCTTCTTCTTCTTCTTCTTCTTCTCCTTCTTCTGCTTCTTCTGCTTCTGCTTCTGCTTCTTCTCCTTCTTCTTCTTCTTCTTCTCCTTCTTCTTCTTCTTCTTCTTAGATAAACATTCATTAGGAATATTTTAGAGGGAATTTATAGACTGGTTTGGGGATAAAATTAGGTGACCTCTAGGGCACAGGATTTTAGTAATTTTATAAATAGAAATGATTAACCAATGACATCTTAGATGTGCTTCTTAAACATTTAAATAAATATATGTGTGTGTAACTATACACACATCAATGTGTATAGGTATACTTTATATGTATATATATACACATATATAAATACATGTACATATGTATAGGCATGAATATCTATCTATACACATATATACACATACTTTTATGTACACTTATATGTTGGGGGTGAAAAGTACCCAGGGATTCAGGGATCCCAAACTTAAGTTCCCAGGGCAACATCATCTGGAGTGAATTCATGGACTCAAGCAATCTTTAAGTCAAATTGGTAACAGTTTATTGTTATGCTTTACAGAGGGGAAGAGTTCTTAGGGAGCCTGCAATTTAAAGGGGACACAATTATATCTTATATGTGGCATTTTGGGGGGAAACGTGTCAAGTATCTTGATTAGTTGTTCTGGGATGGGATTAGGGAGTAGTTAAGGCATGGTTAAGGACTGGTTAGTTCTTAAAGGAACATGCACTTTTAATATCTACTGTGCAGGCATATTACCCAGAGTTCACTGGGAAATAGCCTAAGGTGGGGCTAGGAGGAGGTGTGGTTTTGACTGTGAAACACGTCACCAAGTCAACTAACAGTCAGGGTTAGCTGCAGGTACCCAGATTGCTTCCATCAAATGTCTTGTTAGTCAAGATTAATATAAGGGAGCATACATTTGACCATATCTAGGATACATATCAGTAAGGTCAGTAGGCAGTAAATATTGTTATGTCCCAATGCATAGCCAATTAGCAATACATAGGGAGTCAGACCAATAAATTCTATAGGTAGGCACAGCTGGCTGCAGTAACAGGAGGAGAGATAAGTGTTTTGCTAAAGCATGCTGCCCTTGAATTGGAGAGAAACTGCTAGGGCCAATGCTTTGAAGCTAGGGAGAGATATGATTTTAAAACTGAATGTGGTTTTGGAATTGGGGTTCAGGCACAGGCACCTAAGCAGAGACTGTTAGAATTACAGTCTAAACATAAGCACCCAAGCACCCCATCAGGTATATTTATAATATATATGTATAGATAGATATACTGTATGTGCATATATGTATGTATGTATAGTGTATTGTAGACATGTATATTTATCAAATATATATGTGTATATTTATGTATCTTAAAATTACCTGAAATAAAAAGAAACTGAGGTACAAACTTACAAAGCATTTATGTTTTAATTTGCAAAACTAGCAACTGCTAAGTCATCTGACTAGCATCAAACCAGGTCAACTGACTCCTCAGATGTCAGTGACCAGAAGTAATTAACAGAGCTGATTTTGCTGATTTTTATAACAGAAGATAGGAATACATATACACATATCACTTTAAAGGGGAAATTGTGGTTTGTGGTTAGCAGCCACCCCCTCCCCCACCCCACACTCCCAAGCCCCTCTTCCAGCTGCCTAGATTACATTACACAGCTTGGACTCTAGTTCAAGAGAAAAAGGAGCTTATCCACTAAGACAAGAAAGAGGACCTTAATCTTTAGCCAATCCCCCTTTCTCTACCCAGAAGGAGGAATTTAGCCTTTAAAAAGAGTCTTATAATCCTATGAATATTTTATTCCTACAAAGATATGTCTTACATTAAATTATCTGCTACTAAATGATAAAGTCTTATCAATCTATTCACTAAATCTATAGGTAACCTAGACTTAAGAGCCTATCTATGTTAGTTTGGCTTAGCTCTTAGGGTTAGCTTTTCATAGGGAGCTTAATGCTATAATCAAACTAAAAACAAATCAAAGTAATCAGTACTAGCTGATTTCCTTTTCATTAAGAGGGTTAGCCTTTAAGTCAGATCTGAATCTAGATTTAGGACCTATTTCTAAACATATTAACAGTGTGACACTAGGCAAGTCATATAACCTTATAGGGTCTCAGGTAATTCCCTAAGGCTATGAATAAATTGTTAATCTGTCTGTATTGGTGTATTCTCACCAGGTTTTCCTTCTACCAATGAAATTATGGGTCCAGATATAACAGATAAAAACACAATATGCATGCATAGATATTTATATCCATATTGAATACATATACATGTATATTCACTTTAATAATGGCATAATAATGTATAATATCTCCAAATAGACTGCTAGATTTAGCGACTAAAGGACTATCAGAGATCATACATTTCAACTACATCATTTTATAGAGGAAAAAAAGAGGGAAAAGTAGCCAAATTTTAGAAGTTTACATTCACACATGAATATTCCTTATTTAAAAAATGCATTCAATTTATTAAAAAGGAAAGTTAAAACATAAAAATATCTCAAGATATACTAGTAATGTGTGGGGGAAGGAAGGTGATGGGAAAGCATGTTTTCAAGAATGTTGTGAGAGATAAAGAAATAACTCTGTATGTGTTGTATGTACACACATGAGTGTGTAGCTGTGCATACAAACACATATATCTATATTGACTTCTAGCTATCTAAATCTATGGCTTCATTGATATAGTGAACTCCCAATGTGAAATTTTTGTATTATCGTCCACAATCTTTCTTTTACCACACACGTAATCAATTGCCAATTCCTGCCATTTATCCTTCCACAAATGTCTTATCTAGTTCTTTCTCTCGACCTAGACAGCCATTACCTTAGTCCAGTGTCTTACCACATCTCTTTGTTCTCTTTGCCTCAATTCCTTCCCTGATCCACTCATGTTGCGGCCAGACTACAGATCACACCACATCGCATTCTTGCTCACTAAGCTCTCTTCCATCTTATTATTTCTAGCACAACCTGGCCTCAACCTCTCTTTCTAGGATCATCATATGCTATTCTTTTGCCTACACTTGTGATTCAGACAAACTGACCATCCTTCTTTTTTTTTTCTTTATTATTTCTTTATTTAATATTTTTAGTTTTCAACATTAATTTCCACAAGATTTTGAGTTACAAATTTTCTCCCCATTTCTACCCTCCCCTCCACTCCAAGATGGTATATATTCTGATTGCCCCTTTCCCCAGTCTGCCCTCCCTTCTGTCTATTGTGACTATTCTTCTCCTCTTGATTCTAAGCAGAACCCTGAGAGATTAGGGTTGATTTCCAATACTATTGCTCATTGGTCACCACTCACATACTCCTCACTGATTATCAAGTTGATACCACTTCACCAGCCACAATTAACTAGCTTTTAGTTAGGGACATTCACGAAGGTAATATATGAAGAACAAGTGGTGGAAAATATTCTTCGCCAAAGTCTGGAACATATTCTTCCAGAAGTAAATATTGAGTCCTCGAGAAAGTGGGCTCAAGCTTAGAGAGCACATGTAGAGGGGGAGTAACTGGTATCCTGGCCAGATGGAATTCCTTTTCTCCCTCCCAACAAATGCTCATGAAGTTCTCCTGAGATTTGTGTAACACTCTGCTAGGTCATGAGGATTGGGGGCCTTTATAGGATCTTGAAACTACACTTGTCTATGCCCCAAAAGTGGTAGTGGTTTTGTTCCCTAAATCTGCCTTTCTAAAACTTGTCTAGTTTGACCTCTCTTGATTTTCAGTTGGATTTAGTGTTTGTTACTGGTCCAGGCTCTCTAATAACAATCGGTAGAGGCGAATGGTGGGGAAGGAATGGTGAGAGATCACTCCTACCTATTTTTATTAATCTAAACACATACATATGCACACATTTTTTTTTCAAATTTGATAATTTAACAAAAGTTAGAAAATTCACCTCTTCTAATTTCTGAACTCTATATTATCTACTGGCCTGTACTTTAATATTTAATTGCTAACTTTTATATAGCACTTACTAAGTTCCAGGAACCATGCTGAGCTTTATAATTATTTTATAATTATACTTTATAATATTATATGATATAATACTTTATAATTATTTTGTTACTTAATCCTCACAACAATGTTGGGAGATAGGTATTATTATTACCTGTATTTTATGGATGAGGAAACTGAGGCAGAGGTTAAGTGACCTCCCCAGGATCACAGCTAGGAATTGTCTGAGGCTGCATTTGAACTCAGATCTTCTTGAATCAAGGCCTGGTACTCTATCCAATGAGCCACCACTACTTTCCTGCTTCATAGTTCAGTGCTTTCTAAATCAATAAAGAAATCAAAGGGATTTTTAGGACTGTGCATGGCCAGCATTTTACAGAAGCATTTCAGAGGTTGTTTGGCTTCCTTGAATGATGAGATTAAAAAAAAAAAATTCTTTGCCAAGCTAGATCTAAGTATATTTTAAATTATATTTCCAGAAGGATGAAATGTAATTTCCTTTGGCACCCCATTTACACTTGCTCCTGACTTCAAAAGAAGTTCTGGATATAGAAGAGACATGCCAGGGGCACAAAGCAAAAAAAAAGAATCTTGCCCAGAGAGCAATGATTTGTCAGCATTTCTCACTGAGGAATAATGCACAGGCAGTGTTAGAAGAGACATGAGCATCTTTTAAGCAGAAATGATTTGTGTGTTTTCTTGAGGCAATGTCTACTTGGAGCAATGTTAACATTGACATCGATAGTCTGAAAATGACAAGGGCAGATAAATGGAGCTCAGGTGCGGCCATCGGCTAGCACTTGCCTCGGTTCATGTTAAAATGTCAGACTGACCAATAAAGGACTACAAGTTGCAAAAGAACTACCATTATTCAAAAGTCAGATCATTCATGATGATCTATGGGAGTATCAGAATCATTGAAGGGACAGAATGATTGGGACAAACCAGAGATTATGCTTTGCTTGCAATCTCTAGAACAAAGGTCACGAGAATTTCTCAATTTGATTTGATTCAATTCAATGAATAGACAGCTTTTCTTTTCGCAACCTTTGTGTCATCTGTGGGTCTCATTTTACTTATATGCAAAGTGGGGGGAGCACTAAACTGGATATCCTCTAAGGTTCATTCCAGCTCTTGATTTATGACCTTGAGAAATGTGTCTGCTGTGCTGGAGGCATTGTTTTAGGTGATAGGGATACAAAAATGAAATAAAACACAGACCCTGCTCTCAGGAAGCTTACCGTCTAGTATACACACACAGACACACACACACACACATCACAAAAATACATATACATACAAATATATATATATATATATACATATACATATATACACATTCACATACATACATGCATATATATGTGTACATGGTTCCATACACTATATACACACATATAGTGTAAGGAACCATACCACATACTGGTACATGTAGATGTACAATGTACAAGTTATCTCTCATTAATATATACAAATAGAAACTCCATTGATAAATATAAATATTAACTCCTTGGGCCAGGGTCTCCCATTGTACCCTGAGCTATCTCGTGTCACACTGGACCCAGAAGGCTCTGGAGGAGAAAGTGAGGCTGGTGACCTTGCACAGCCCTCCCTCACTCAAATCAAAGTCAACTGCAAGTCAGGTCATCATTTCTCTGATATCACGGCCCTCTTAGAAAACAAAGGACAAACAAAACAACAACAACAACAATAAACTCCTTGGAGAATGCATTGTTTCATTTTTTTGTCTTTGAAACATTAGCACTAAGCACAGAGCCTGGAATATATAAGGTGCTTAATAAATGTTTACTGATTGATTGATCTTACCTGAAACCTAATAATTAACCATAAGTCAGTGTGTTAGTAGTTCATGTTGGGGAAGACATCACCACCCTAACCTTGCTTTCAAGTCAATCTGGCATTTCAACTTGCAAGCCTTGGGGATTTGACATATGGAGATGAGGCTCATAATTATGAGTAATTATAATCAAATAATTTGTCCTTATGTTTCACCAGTACCTTATGACTGAGTCATAGGGGACTGCTACCATAGGGTGCTATCTTTGACACATGGAGAACTCCTTATGTATTTCATGAGGCAGTTAGGGGGTGCAGTGGTTAGAACAGGGCTTCTTAAACTTTTTCCACTCATGACCCTTATTCATCTGAGAAATTTTTTGCAACCCCAAGTACAGAGGTATATAAAATAGGTATAGATATTGAACATTTACTGATAATAAATCATAAAGAAATTTATTTTAAAACAATTCTTTGGTATACATATAATTTTACCATTTATTAAAGATGAAAGGAAATTTGCACTTTTTGTGTGTTTGTATTTTTGTTTTTGTGTTTTGTTTAAGTTTATTTTTACATAAAGAATTAAATCCAGAGTATTTGATACTGTGGGATATAGAGCATCTTCAACGTTTTTCAGAATTGATTGAAATGCTGACTTTATGATTGTCAATACTGAGAACGCTGCTTTGCATAAGTACATAATACAAAATAGCAGAAGTATGTTTAGGTTCATTTCAGAAATTACTGGAAATTCTGTCCTAATCCCAAGCCAAAATTCATTTAATAGTTTTGTATGTAGTGTAAAAACATTGCAATTCATAACATACAATAGTCTTGAACCTGAGCTGAGGTGTTTCTGGCAGTGTTCATTGGCACTGAGTAGTGCCACAGCATGCGCAGTACAAACTGTGCATGGTGTGTGTTCAGGACCAAGGCTGCAGTGAAGTTGCGCTATACAACATGAGCAGGTGTTGCCAGAAACACCTCAGATTCATGACACATCTAATTCTGAATTAATTTTTGATCACTGCACATTCAGAAACCTCTTATTGTTGCCCAATTTTTCATGATCCTCACATTTATTTACAGGACCCTGTATGGGATCATGACCCACAAATTAAGAAGCACTGGGTTAGAGCACTGGAATCGAGTTGCTAGTTGTGTGACCCTAGGTAAATCACTTAAATCCTGTTTGCCTCAATTTCCTCAACTATAAAAATGGGAATAATAAAAGCCCCTACCTTACAAGGTTGTTGTGAGGATCAAATTAGAAAATATTTATAAAGTGCTTAGAACGGTATCACTTGCATTCCCTCTTCTCCCCTCCCCCAGTCCTTCCATCTCTCCACCCCCCATTATGTGCATGCTGGAAGTTCTGCTGGTCTCCAGCACATATTTAGAACAAGTCAATTATCCTGCTCTCCATTCACCAAGAGCAGGAGAATATCAGAGCATAGTAGAGGAGGATCCTCCTCCTACACCTGGCAAATATATATTCCTCAGTATTATGGCAAGAATTATTCTCATTGGGCAAGTTGACGAAGTCACTTAATTTATTAATCCCTTGCTTCCCTCATTTGGATAGTAAAAATTCTGTGATACTGATATTTATCTATCACAACTGATTAACTATCCTTTCTGCCAGTTTGTGAGCTCTGAAAATCAGTTTCAAAGATTTTAAATAGTCAAGTAGGTCACTGAAGGTCACGGTTCCTCATGATTCACTTCTTATTAACATCGCATGTAAGTGTGAATAAAATTTAAAGGAGCTAATGATTACAATAAAGGACAGAAGAAGTCGCAATAACAGAGCAACATTATGGACACGGTTTTGCTTCTGAACACAATGCCCCAGTATCTCAAAGTTCATTTATGAGCTACTTCTGTATTCTGTATCTTTTTGTGAGGGCACAGTGGGGCCAAGAAGTAGCTCGCATTTGCTTCTGATAAATTGGATTTTGACTTCTTTCTGTAGGAAGAATCTAAATCCCTTTAAGGTTTTAATAATGTTCTATATCATATGGCTTGTATATTCTAATCTGTTCGAGAGGCTTAGGCTATGTCTACAAAAGTGGGGAGTGGAGGGGAAGAAAGGAAAAGAGAGATCACAAGACTATATGGAATCATATCAGGAAAATACCTTGTTTAAATGTGCATTCTATTGTTATAAGTTTAGTGAAGTGTTCAGGCTATATCTTTACTAGGATCTCAAGGCTGGTGAAACAATGTGTTGGTCCTGGCTCTCACTCTCATCATTGCACAATCCTTATGTTAGGTCCCTTTTAGTGCTAAAAATCTATTCTTCAGGCCTGTGGCTCAAGTTGTGTTTGTGAATCAACAATATTTATTAAGTTCTCTTAATGTAATTAACATCATAGTAAATGTGGAAGGGTAGTTAAAATGAAATAAAAGTCAGGTTTCTTGCCTTTAGAAATCTCTCAAATTAAGGGAAGAGTTATGTAAAAATATCTAAGTCTATCTTTACTGAAAAAAAAAAGTTAATAACTGAAGATATCTGAAAGGAACACAAGATCTAGAATAACTGGGGTCATGCCTCAATGACAAAAGTCAGTGAGACACCTGGAACAATAAATAATTTTGTAAGCTATAGGTCACTTCAAAACATGTATAAGAATTCTTGTCCTTATGTGTCAGAGACATTTTTGGAGAGAAGTTTGCAAAGAAGATGATTTAAAGGCCTGATGGAAAGGTACCTGGCAAAGCTATGACAAAACATCTGTACTTTTAATTGTTTAAAAATTAATCATTTCTGTTTGCATTAAATAAGAATTTTATTGTCATCATTAGTTTATTAATTGTTTTATATATTGGTTTATATTCGAAGAAACACATTTAAAGACTAAGACTCCAAAAAGACCATCAGTACGAGTCTTTTTTTTTTTTTTTGATCATGTCACTTAAAATAATACAGGTGGGGTGGGGAGGAAGAAGTTGGTTGGTAGTTCTTGTCCTAAAATTTCAAAGAGTAGCACACTCCTAGTGCAGAAAGTCCCCCCACTGGGGGTGGACTGATATATTTTTGGCAGTTTAGAAAAGTTACTGGGGCACTGAGAGGTTAAGTAACTTGTGGAAGGTCACAAAGTTAGCCTGCAACAGAAGGAGAACTTGAATCCAAAGCTTCCTGATCCCAAGACTAGCCACTGTACCATGAGATCTTATTATATAAAAACTCTGATGCATTTTAATGTGAAGACTGGATAGTTTCTCTCACTGTTGAAGAAGAAAGCTTTTAGCTAAATGAAGCAGAATGTATTTAATTTGTAAGACAGGAGATAGAAGACCGATCAGTAGACATTTATCAAGTAACTATTATGTAAGAGGCATTGTGCTAAATGCTGGCGGTTATAAAAAGAGGCAAAGGGCAGTCCCTGGCCTCAAGGAGTTTATCATCTAATGGGAGTGACAACATGGAAACAAATGTATACAAAGCAAGCTACAGGTTGAATAGAAAATAATTAACAGAGGGATATCACTAGAATTAAGTGGCATTGGGAAGGGATTCCTCTCACAGATGAGATCTTAATTGGTACTTAAAGGAAAAGAGGAAGGTCAGTACACTGGTAGAGTTGAGGAAGGAGAACATTCTATTGTCAGCATATTGGGAAAAACTCTGTTTTCCAGAGCTGAAGCCCAGCAAGCAGGCTATGCCCTGAGCTTGGCATAACAACGATCCTTTGCACTCACCCTCTGGATGATCTCGCCTCTCCCTTTTTGATTCCTGACTCTCCTGTCTCCTGTCTCTGGCCACCTACATGTTAGAGGCCTGTTCTGTTTGGTTGACACTATGCTTGGAGGACAGCTAGAGAAAATGCCTGGAGCCAGGAGATAGAGTGTCTTGTCCCTAGAACAGGCAGAAAGCCAATGTCACTGGATCAAGAAGTATATGACAGGGAGAAAGGTGTGAGAGGCCTGGAAAGGTAGGAGAGGTTAAGTTAGGAAAGGTTTTGAAAGCCAAACAGAGCATTTTGTATTTTTTTCTTGGAGACAATAGGGAGTTACTGAAGTTCATGGGGAGGGGAAGTGACATGGTCAGGCCTGTATTTTAGGAAAACCACTGTATTGGCTGGCTGGAGGATGAATTGGAATGGAGAAGAGACTTGAGGCAGGCAGATCCAGCAAGTGGCTAGTCCAGGTGTGAGGTGATGAGGGCCTGCACTACAGTGGTGGCAGTGTCAGAGAAAAAAAAGGGAGCATACCAGAGACATGTAAAGAGGAAATCTACAGGTCTTGGAAACAGATCGAATATGGGGGGAGCGTTGGGCGGGGAGAGTGTGAGAGATTGTGAGGACTCTGGGATGAGTCCTAGGTTGTGAGCCTGAAGGACTGGAAGGATGGTGTTGTCCTTGATGATAATAAGGAAAGGAGGGCGGGGAATGTTTAGAAGTAAAGATAATAAATTCCACTTTGAACATGTTAAGTTTAAGATGTGTACTGAAAATCCGGTTTGAAATATCTGAAAGGCAATTGGAGATGTGAGATTGGAGGTCAGCAGAGAGGTTGGGGCAGGATAGGTAGATCTGAGAATCATTAGATAGAGGTAGTAATTAAATCCATGGGAGCTGATGAGATCACCAAGTAAGGAAGTATAAAGGAGGAAGAGAAGAGAACAAGACAGAACCCTGAACGACACCTATGGTTAGAGGTGATCTGGAGGATCCAGCAAAGGAGATAGAGAAGGAGCAAGAAGATGTGGTCATTTATTTGTGGTCTAAGGGCATTTTCTTCTCTATGGCTGATTAACCTCCCTGGGCCTATTCTCTACAAAGAGTCTTAAAGGAAATCAAAATTGTGTAATATCATTTAAAAATTGATTCTACTCTGTAATCGACCCAATTCCCCATTTTGTCAAAGCCCATTTCTCAGTTAAGCTCAAAAATGTGATCTCTCCCAGTCTGAATTAGCTTAAGATGATTTTTACCATTCCCTTTCAATTAGACCCTGGGACATTTGCTTGCTAACCACTTTAACCTGGAACTTCTGTTTGTTGCCTGTAAACAAAAACTAGCTTAGACTGAGCCTCTCTCCAAAAGAAAATTTTTCTGCCCTAGTCTTTCCTTGTGAAATTAGGGGTGGTTTGATCTTCTAGGGAACTATTAACCAAGTGGTCCTGATTGGGGTGGTTCTGATTTTCTAGCCAAGATTACTAGAGGGAGTTAAGACCCTTAAAGCAATTGACATTCCTTAATTTTCAGAGGGGCATCATGGTCCACACCTGAAAGCCAGTTCATCTTTCCTTGCTGTAGCCAATTGTGACATTGCCGAACTATACAGAATGCCTCCTTTCCTGCATCTTAATAAAGAGGATGTTTTTCCCCTTTTCATCATGGTCACTGACTTGACTGAGGGGACTGGTCTGACCCACTTTATTAAGAGGTATACACATCACTGTTAATAAACTGTTTTCTTGCTCAGAAAAAAAATGTACCTCAGAGAAAATCTTTACCTTTGTTGCATTTTATTCCTCACCAACTGTTCAGTAGTCTTTCCCCTTTCCCCCTTCCCCTTCTCCTTCCCCTTTCTCGTTTTCCTTCTCCTTTCTTCCTTTCCCCTTTTCCCTTCTCCTCTCCCCTTTGTAAGTTCATGCAAGCAAAGTGGGATTTTTTGTCATCTTTTCTTTTGGAGTTCTTCTCAGCACTAAAGCAATGAAGTGCCTTTGATTGAGTCTTGCCTTTGTTTGTAGAAAGGGCCACATCCTTTTGCTAATTAGGTCATGAAACCCTGGAGAGGTGAGAAGCCCTTGAGAGGTATGAAGTGTTCTGACTCTGAAGAAGTATATATGTATATATGCTCTGAGGTTAGCATTTTGTTTGAGGCTCACTCTTTGGAAGAGTGTTGGTATGGAGACTCTAGGTAGCTGTTAAGGAGCTCCCCAACTTTGAAAAACCCAGATGTTGGTGGTTCTCTCTCTGGTAATGTATGTAATGTCTTAGACAAATAGCTAGAAGTCTGTCTGATGATTTGTGTTATTTTCTCTGTTTACATAATTTCTGCTTGCAGTTTCTGTTTGTGTTTTCTCTGAAGTTCAGGGTGCTAGCTTTTCTTCCTGAACTAAGTGAATGCTATGTTTGATTAAAGTGAGATTGTAAACCCTTTAAAGTTGCTTTCCTTAGAAAAGCAGATCAAACAATCTGTGCTAGCAGCCCTCCTGTGTGCTGGTGTTATTGGTCTTTCACCTCCAGAGCAGCTGCTAGCGACATTGTTGCTCTTTCGCCTTCCCATTCCCCCTTCCTCTTCCCCTTCTGAGTAACCTTTGATTCAATTCCTAATTGTAACTTGGTAACCTGACTCTAACCTCCTATGCCATTTATCTTGTTCTCAGTTTGTTGTATTAGATTCTGGCTCTTTATTTGATGTTTGGTTTGAGGCTTCTTGACTCTAGACCCTGTGGCTCAAAAGCCTAGGATCTAAGTCCCTTCCCCTGTGACCTTCAAAATAAATTTAAATTCATCTATAAGCAATTTCTATCGCTTCAGGTTATCTTGCTTTTCCGAATTACCTACTGACTTATTCTAATTGAATGGGGAAAAAGTGGTTTTTTGTGGGGGAGACAGAGGAAGAGAAAAGGTGGTTTATTTTTCATTACTGGAGATATTACTAAACACTAGATGGTAATAATCAATTGTGTACCAAGCTTTGTGCCAGTATCCTAAACAGATTGCCTCAAGGAAAAACTTAAGAAGACTGGTCTCATTCTCAGGGAGTAGTAATTACAGCCAACATTTATATTGTGCTTCAAAATTTGTAAAACACTTCTATATTATATTAATGTCCTTTCACTCATGTCTCACACTTAGTGACCCCATTTGGGGTTTTCTTTGGTAAAAATATTGGAATGGTTTGTCATTTCCTTCTCCAGTTCATTTTACAAATGAGGAAACTGAGGCAAACAGGATTAAGTGACTTGCCCAGTGTCACACAGCTAGTAAGTTGTCTGAGGCCAGATTTAAACTCAGGAAGATGTCTTCCTGACTCCAAGCCTGGCACTTTATCTGCTATGCCACCTTGCTGCTTTTATATTATATTATGTTGTCTTATATTATCATTTGATTCACACAACAATCCTGTAAGGTAGGCTGAGAGAAACCAAGTGACTTGCTAAGAATAACATAGACAATAAAAACCAGAGGCAGTATTCAAACTTAAGTTTTATTGACTCCGAATTCAGTACTCCATCCACGTTTCCAATGGTGACTCCATAATACTGGGCACTTAAAGAATTATGAGCTAGGGGGCGGAGCCAAGATGGCGACTGGAAAGCAGTAACTGGCGTGAGCTCCCCTCCAAGACCCTCCAAAAACCTATGAAAAAATGGCTCTGAACCAATTCTAGAACTACAGAACCCACAAAGGGGCAGAGGGAAGCAGGACTCCAGC
>JAQQSZ010004167.1:0-14233 GCA_028646595.1 Phalanger gymnotis | reverse complement strand
TTTTCTCTCCTCCTTCTCATTTCTCTTCCCAATTTTTCCTCTACTTCTCTAACTTTCTTTTCCAAATCCTTTTTGAGCTCTTCCATGGCCTGAAACCAATTTATGTTTTTCTTGGAGGCTTTTGATGTAGGCTTTTTGACTTTCTTCACTTCTTCTGGCTGTATGTTTTGGTCTTCTTTGTCACCAAGGAAAGATTCCAGGGTCCAAGTCTGAATCTGAGTCTGTTTTCACTGCCTGGCCAGGTTCCCAGCCAACTACTTGACCCTTGAGTTTTTTGTAGAGGGATGACTGCTTGTATAGTAGAGAGTACTTTGTCCCAAGCTTGAGTGGCTGTGCTGTTGTTTTCAGAGCTATTTCTACACAGCAAGCTCTGCCACACCAGTGCTCCTTCTCCCCCAAGAACCGCCAACCCAGAGTGTGACTTATATCTAAGCAGGCTCTGCACTCCTGCTCTGATCCACCACTTCATTCCTCCCACCAGGTGGTTCTGGGGCAGGAAGCAACTGCAGCTGTAGTTCTGTAGCTGCACCACCCCTGCTGCCCCTGGGGCACTGGCCAAACCGAGAACTCCTTTCACTCTGTCCCCTGCAGCTTTTCCCACTGACCTTCTCTGTTGTCTTTGGTGTTTGTGGGTTGAGAAGTCTGGTAACTGCCGCAGCTCACTGATTCAGGGCACTAGGGCCAGTTCCGCCCGGCTTACAGTCTGGTTGGTCTGGGCATGGCTCATGCTGGGTTCTGCTCCCCTCTGCTCCCAGCTTGGTGTGATAAACCTTACCCAGGGACCATCCAGGCTGTCCTGGGCTGGAGCCCTGCTTCCCTCTGCTATTTCATGGGTTCTGCAGCTCTAGAATTTGTTCAGAGCCATTTTTATAGGTGTTTGGAGGGTCCTAGGGGAGAGCTTTAGGCAAGTCCCTGCTTTCCAGTCGCCATCTTGGCTCTGCCCCCCAGTTCCAAAGTTCTTAAGAGAGACCTTGAGAGTGTACTTATATTGCTTCTTCTGATCACCATGTGAGTGCTTGCCCTGTGTGAGTCTTTATGAAATAGTTTTTCTCGAAAGCTTATGTTTTTTCATTTGAACAATGTGGCCAGCCCCTCAGAGTTGGGCTCTCTGAAGCAGAATTTGAATGCTTGGCAGTTAAGTTCATTTAAGGACCTCAGTGTCTGGTACTTTATCCTGCAAGGTGATCTTCAGAATCTTCCTAAGACAATTCAAATGGAAGCGATTCACTTTCTTGGCATGGCACTGATATACTGTCCAGGTTTCACAGGCATACAACAATGGGGTCTGCACAGTGGCTCTGTAGACCTTTAGTCAGTCTAATACATCTTCTCTTCCATACTTTCCTTTGGAGCCTCCCAGACACTGAGCTAGCTCTGGCAATGTGTGCATCAACCTCATTATCAATGTGTACATCCCTGGAAAGTACACTACCAAGGTAAGTGAACTTATCCACAGCATTCAGAACTTCTCCACTTGCTGTAACTGATGGATCAGCATTGTACATCAATTTCATGACAGCTTGCTTGCTTGGCTTTTGGGTAATTGACAATGCTCTCATGCTTTTCCAGTCACCAATGGAGTGAAACAAGGCTATGTGCTTGCTCTCATCCTTAGCATTATGTTTTCAGCCATGTTGTCAAATGCGTTCAATGGGGATGAACATGGCACCAATGTCAGCTACTGCACTGATGGTAAATTCTTCAACTTGAAAAGGCTAGAAGGCAAAACCAAAGTGAAGGGAGTGTTGGTGCATGATTTTCTGTTTGTAGATGGTTATGCATTCAGTGCAGCCTCTGAAGCTGAGGTGCAACAAAGTAGGGATTGGTTCTCTGCTGCTTGTGCTAATTTTGTTCTAACAATTAATACCAAGAAAACACAGGTGCCTCATCAGCCAGCACCGCACCATCCATATGTGGAACCATCAGTTATAGCAAATGGAGAAAGGATATAGTTTGGTGAGAGAAGAGGGCCCAAGATAGAGTCCTGATGGACACCTAGAGGGCATGATCCAGCAGAGCATTCAGATAGGTTGGAGAAGAACCTGAAGAGAGTGGTGTCCTGAAAACCTAGAAAGAAGAAAGTATCATGGAAGAGAGAGTGATCAAAAACATCGAAGGCTGCAAAGAGGTCAAGAAGAAAGATCATTGAGAAAAGGCCATTGGATTTGGCAACTAAGAAAACTTTAGTAACTTTGGAGAGAGTAGTTTCAGTGGACAATGTTATTGGAAGTTGGATTGTAAGCGGTTAAGAAGAGAGTGAGAGGAGGGAATAGAGGCCCCTGTTATAGGTAGCCTTTTCAAGGAGTTTAACCACAAAGGATAGATGAGATATAGGATGATAGCAAGGATAGAAGGGTCAAGTGAGGTGTTTTTCAGGATGGGGGAGACATGGACATGTTTGTAGGTAGTGGTAAGGAGTAAGGCCCCTTCATCCAGAGAGACATAGGAAATGAGAAAGAGGGGAAAAGAGGGAGCTCATGGCAAATGGCCTCAATTTTTTTCTGGCAAGATTCTCCCAACTAACGAAGTGGGGAGAGGGGAGCTGTGGGAGGTTTGATGAGGGTGTGGAAAAATTGCTGTGGAGAGTAGGATAGTGAGTTGATAGTGAATGACCTCTTTTTGCAAGACACTATTTTCTGACCTTGGGCATTTTCACTGGCTGTTCTTCCATGCTTGGAGTGCTCTCCTTCCTCATCTCTTCCTCCTCTCTTTGGCAGTGGATAGAGCACTGGACCTGGGGTCAGGAAGACCTAAGTTAAAATTTGGCCTTAGATGTTTATAAGCTGTTTGATCCAGGGTAAGTCACATAGCCTGTGTTTGGGAATAATAACAGCATGTACCTCACAGGGTTGTTGTGAGGATCAGACATTTGTAAAGTATTTATCACAGTGCCTGGCACATACTAGGCACTATATAAATGCTTATTGCCTCTTTCCCACCTTGACTTTCTTCAAGTCCTAGTTAAAAATCTCACTTTCTACAGGAAGCTTTTCCCCATTCCCCTTAATTTGAATGCTTTCCCTCTGTCGATTATTTCTGATTTTTCCTGTATATAGCTTCTTGTTTATACATAGTTGTAGACATGTCTTGCCCATTAGACTATGAGCTCCTTGAAAGCAAGGACTGTCTTTTACCTTTCTTTGTATCTCCAGTGCTTGGCATAATGCTTGGAACATAGTAGGTCCTTAATAAATGCTTATTGATTGACTGACTCAGGCTTGAGAGAATCTCCACTTCTGTGTGCATGAGTACACCCTTGACAGGGAATTGCATCCAAGTGAGTTAATGCCATATGCTTTCTGACCATTCTTTCCATGCCATTATTGAGTAAACTTCTTTGTTAGATGTTACATGATCTGTGAATGATTCATTTGGTTCCAATTCCATGCTTTAACTTTTGGACTGGCTTGTCTTAGGTCTGTTCCTGAACATTTGGTATGGTGAGCAGAATTTTTCTAGAATGATCTTGCATCTGAAGTGGGAAAGGATTATGTGGAGGGTGCTTATATAGGAAATCCTCTCAATGGGACTGGGAGGGAGCCTTCACTGACACAATGGAATTAGTCTACTAGATAGATATCCAAGAAGGATGACAGGTAGAATAAGGGTACCTCCAAGGGTAGCATTCTCTGTTGCTGATGGTCCTAGAAAAGTTGTACTGATAGAATAAAGAAAATAAACATAAACTGTCAGCATACATCCATTAAATTAGAAATGGACTTGAATGTGCTTTTTAAGAATCACATCTTGAGGCTGAGATGTAGCTTACGGATCTAGTAATAGAGGATTGGGGAGGAATTGACCAGCCCTGGATGGCAAGTCTGTTCTCTGACATAAGAGGTCTTGCTAGAAAATGTGTTGAACCCTGCAGAGATCAGGACTATAAGGAAAGAGAAAGGGACAGCAAGAGGAGTGGAATGAGGGAGTTTCAAGCATACCCATAAATGCTATATTCTGTGAGACCAGTGTATAGTATTTTTTGGCCATTGAATTTTCTTGGCTTGGTGATCTCCCAGAGAATTTACTTATGCAAAGTTTCTAGAAGGGAACTTCACCCTGATCCTTTTTATGTGGCTAAGGTGGAGAATTGCACTGACCCATTGAATGAAGCTGAATTGTACACCATTCTCTACCTGCTTTTCAGTTTCCTTTTTGTGTTGTCTTCTCCATTAGATTGTAAGCTCTTTGAGGGTAGGGACTATCTTTGCTTTTATTTGTATTTATATCCTCAGATATAAGTGCATAGTATTGGTACACAGTAGGTACTTACTAAATATTTATTGACTGAGTTCTGTTTTCACCTGTTTCCTTGATCAAGGTTGTCAAGGGAGGGGGTAAAATTACTAAAAGAGATTGTTTTGGTAGACTGGTTCTATGCTACTGCACCATACTCCCTCTACATTCAATGATCATCCAGTGTGAGGAGCAATTAGATAATAATGACAATTATCTAAATAACAACTAGCAGCTGTGTAGGGGTTTTTAGGGTTTGCAAAACACCTTATATACATTATCTAATTTGATATCCCCTGCTTTGCAGAATCCCACTTTAGTGGTGTTGGTGTTAAGTTTCCCTCTAACCCAACTATACAGGCATAGGCAGACTATCTGGTGATAATCTGAGAAGGAGGTTGGCATAGCTTGCAGCAACTCTGAGCCCAAATAGGAGCTTAGGGCATTTTGGGAATGGTATGATGAATGGCAGAAAGCGGTGACACCCTTCCCTGTAAGAATCTGTGAGTGCAATTCCTGAACAATGGTGTTGATAAGAGCATAGATGGCCATTTTATGGCGTATGTGTGTGTGTGTGTGTGTGTGTGTGCGTGCGCACGAGTGTAATGCTATATTATGACATCTGGATGGGGCAGAGCACTCAAGTGTAGGCTCAAGAATTTCGGCCCACCTAAGCCTGAGTTTCCCTCTAAAACTCTAACCCCATTTTATGGTCCTGAGCTACTCAAGTCTTTATATATATATCTGATATGAGTCCCTGCAGGTCTTCTGGGGATAGGGCCATTGTAACTATAGGACTGTGGAGGGTAGGGGTGGGATTGGGATTGGAGGTCATATGCCCAAGTCATTGTGGTCTAGAAAAGGAGGTGAGTTCTGCTAAATATATAGAAACCAAATTATTATTTTTTTAAAATTAAATTTTTTTTTCAGTCATCAAGCATTTATTTTTTCTCCCTCATACCTCAGAGGAAAAAAGAAGAAAAACAAAACCCTTGTAACATAAATGTAGTCAAACAAAATCAATTCCCATATTGACCATGTCAAAAAATGTGTTTTGTTCTTCACATTCATCTATCACCTCTCCATCAGGAGATGGATACCATTCTTCTCATTGGAAAAAGTGTTGGTGTTCACCTTGGGATAGGTTGCATGTAACAGAGTTATGACCTTTTAGTCATACTACAAATGAATTTGACCCATGATCAAGATTGATGACAGTCTTAGAAATGTTATTACCTGCACTGTGGTCTCTTCTTGATGTTGGACCTTTGGGAGACACTATAAACGGCAAAAATGTAGAGCTCTGCATGCCTGGATAACTTTTTTTTTTAAAGGGGGGAAGGCAAGGGAAAATTGGGGTTAAGTGACTTGCCCAAGGTCACACAGCTATTAAGTGTGTCAAGTGCCTGAGGCCGGATTTGAACTCGGGTTGTCCTGACTCCAGGGCTGGTGCTCTACTCACTGCGCCACCTAGCTGCCCCCTGTATAACTTTCTTTGCACACACCCACTTCCCCATTGTGAGGCTTCCGGGGATCAGACCAGTCAGAACCAATCTGTCACTCTCAAAAATAGGCTAAACTTGGGTTTTCATTAGTAAAGGAGGGAGGGGTCTATGCTCTAATGGGGGTCAAGTGTTAAACCTACTTTGATTTTTTCCCCCTGATTGTTGCCTGTCAAATAAACTTGATTGTTAAGACCTGAGTTATTTTGTTTTTGAAATGGGAAGACAAATCCTGGGGTTTTTGGTCCTTGTTCTCCTTCATATTTGGTCAACTGGGCACTATATTTCTTTAGGGAACAATTATATTTCTTGCTATCTTTTCTTTTTGTTGCCTTTGCTTCTTTTCTGCACTAATCTCTTCTTTTAGGGTTGTCCATTGCCAAGCTTCCTGCTTCTCTGAAGTCAGGGTTATATAGTAATAACTAAAAAGTTATGAAATCCCATAATATTTTTAAAGTATTTAGTACAATTCCTGGCACATAGTAGGTGCTACATAAATGTTGATGATGATGATAATGACGACTCTATTTTACGTGTAACTAGTTATGATTAATAATGTACATTTTATTTCTTTTATTTCTTCTCAATTTTTTTCCCAATAGGATTTTTGTCCCTGAGTCATGGCAGACAGAAGACCTGAAAAATCATGTGAACAAGCATGTGAATCTCTTAAAAGGCAGGACTATGAAGTGGCAGTGAGACATTGCACAGAGGCCCTTCTTTCCCTTGGCCAGTGTTCCTTGGCAAACTTCACAGAGACATGCCCATCAGAAATAGAACGCATAAAAATTGAGAGTCTTCTATATAGAATTGCCTCATTCTTACAACTTGTGAGTAAATGTTAATAATTGCAGTGTCCATTTGTAGCTATTAATATAATGGACCATGTGAAAAAAACAACTGGGCCTTCTTAATGAAGTGTGATCTGTAGTCGGCACATCACATGGCTCAGGAGATTTGTGAATTGGTTGATACAACAATTACTAGTTGGTAAATATTTTTTTTCCAAGTCACATTTTTGAACCTTGACTATTACTATGGAACATTTAAAAATATTGATGTAATAACTGTAATATTTATTATTGAGAACATAATAGCTCTCAATAGTAGGTGCTGCATAAATGTTGGTGATGATGATGATGATGACTCTATTTTACATGTGACTAGTTATGATTAATAATGTACATAGCATATACGATACTTCATAATTTGCAAGGCACCTTAAAATATATAATTCCCTTTTCCTTTACAACAACTGTGAGAGGTAGATGCTATTATTGTCTTCATTTTACAGAGGAGGAAACAGAGAACTTAAGTGATGTGGCCTAGTTAGTAAATGTCTGAGGCCAGTTTTGAACCCAGGTCTTTGATTCCACAAGCAACGCTCTGTTCACTGTGCCATCTAGCAGCCTCTATGTCATTTAGTTGTTTTCCATGAAGATTATTTGCAACATTAAACTTTAAAGCATAAAATTTTACTTCCTTTGCTGAAACCTATGGAACAAAATATTTCTTTAAAATTTTAAAATAATGCAGTTTTATATTTTTTGCTTTACAGAAGAACTATGGCCAAGCTGATGAAGACTGCAGGCATGGTATGTTTAAAATAATAACTTTCCAGAATTCTTGATTGAATGAATGAAAAAAGCAATTATTAAGTGTTTACCATGTGCCCTACCTTATGCTATATGCTAGAGATACAAATAATAAAAAACAAGAACTAGTTCCACCCTTCAAGATCTTATGTTTTATTAAAGGAAGACAGCACATTGCTTCCGGTGACCAGGAAACTATTATTCTGGGGTGGTAGAAAAGGCAGGGAGATGGGCATACTCTGGGTAGGCAGAGGGTGAAGTAGATAGCCTTGGTAGGCTATGAAGTTGAGGGATGGGTCTGGTATCAGTAGTGGCTAAGTGAGCTAGTTTCTAAACAGTAACCAATCCACTGGATTGGAACGTAGAGCAAGAGCTGCAAGAATGAATTGATTAATTTCCCTAATGATTGGGGCATCGGATTCAGGAAGAGCTGAGTATAGAAATATAGATCTCAAATCTTGGTGTGAAGGGTGTCGTTCTAGGTGGAGAGGAGTAGGTCAGTAGTAGCATGCAAGTGGAGAGATGGCCTGGTTGGTTTGTTTAATGGCGTGTGAATCAATTAGATTTAGCAGTGTCATTTTCTTTTTTTCTTTCTTTTACAAATTTCAAAAGCCATTGAAATAGGAAAAAAAAATTTTTTTTTTCCTTTGATGGCTGGTGACTCTCTTGGAAGGTGACTTTTATGCTTTATCCGAGATGTATATACCTAATTCTTGTTCCTATTGAATGGGGGATTTTGATCAGAGCCAAATTTTTATTTAAGTGCATATGCTGAGTAGATGTAATTAAACTGGATGGAAAGGATATGCCAACTCCACCTAAAAATGTCATTTTCCTATTTTAAAATGTGCCTGGCAGAGAGATGAGTTTAAAATTTGGCCTCATTCTCTATTCTTTTATGCTGTCAAGAGTTTGAAAATAACAAGATTCTTGCTCTTTGAGTACTGAGAGAATGCGAATACTTTTCCTTTTGCTTTTCCATTGCTAACTCATAAAAATGAATTTAGGCCTGAAAGTGAGCTAATAACATACACCCATCACAGGATTTTTGTCTAGGTTCAGGGCTATGCCTCATTTGTCTAGCATCATCAAGGAATTTTGCATAAGAGAATTTTCTATGTAACCTCTTGTACCAATGGAACAAAACATTTTATTGAATACCAAGGGAATAGCTGTGCATCTATAGAAGGCATAGGGCCAACTGGTAGACTTTTTGTTGAAGATGGGAAGGGTAATGGCATTTCTATTGGTTCTTGACCCTAGCCTTGTACCCCAGAGTATGAGAACTATTAGTAATGAATTGGGCGAAGAGTAGGGATTACTCCTGTTCTGACTCCTTTTACTCCTGTTGGCCTTATCCTGGGATTGGGACCAGGAGGATATATTTGGGCAGGGTGGTGTTGCCTTCCCAGTCAATCAATAAACATGTAATTAAGCTTAAGAGGCAAGAGATAATCCCTGCCCTAGGGAAGCTTACAATCTAAACAGGGAAGACAGTATACAAACAAGTATTTACAAAACAGGCTTTAAGCCCAAAAAATAAGAAATAGTTAAAAGAAGGAATGCACTAGAATTAAGAGGGGTTAGGGAAGGCTTCTTGTCGAAGGTGAGATTTTAGTAGAAGGTGGGAGGGAGGTTAGTAGTTAAAGCCAAGGAAGGACAGTATTCCAGGTGTGTGGTACAGCCAGAGAAAATGCCTAGAGTGGTGAAAGTGGTGAGTCTCTTGTTAGTGGAACAGCCAAGAGGCTGTAGTAGGAAGGCCGAATTTATAATCTCAAATATAATCATGTATGTGTTTGAATGGTTCGAAATCGCAAGGTAAGAGAGATTCTCTAAGTAGAAAGCAACAAAACATTTATTTAGGCCCCACAGTGACAGATTCGCAAACCAGCCTCCCCATTCCGACATCTTGACCAAAAAACTCCAGGCCCAGTGGGCCCGCCTCACAAGAGTAACTAGGAGGCCACATAAAAACAAGATAGTATTTAGCCAAATCATATTTACTGGCCTCGAGTCCTTGCTCTCACTCCTGGGTTCACACAGGGCTCCTGCTTCGGCTTTTTTTTTTTTTTCAGCTTCAGCTGTAGTTTTCTCTTAGCTCCTCTCTCCTCAAAGCTGAGCCTCCGGTGTTCTCAAGCCCTGCCTCAACGACCAGAAACCAATTGGTTCCCTAGTTGGCCCCTCTTAAGTCATCAATCTACACCCACACAGGTTTCACACCTGATAGGGCTTTGGGCCTGGGGCTTAGCACTTAACAGCTGAAAGTACTTTCACTCAAGGTAAACAAAAGCCAAACTCCTCAAGGGCACCCCCCAAACTAAGTGATAAGGAGCCCATTTTACTTTATCGTCACAGAGGCTAGTGTTACTGGATCAAAAAAATACATATTGGGGAGTAAGATGTAAGAATTCTTGAAAAAGTAGGAGGGAGCCAAGTTATGAAGGGCTTTGAATGCCAAATGGCATTTTGTATTTGCTCCTGAAGGTAATAGGAAATCACTGGAGTTTATTGAGTAGCTGAGTAACATGGTTAGACTTGTGCTTCACTTTACTGGCTCAAGGAAGGATAAAGTCGAGGAGAGACTTGAAGTAGGAAAGTCTCGTCGGGACACTGTTGCAGTAATCAAGGTGTGAGGTGATGAGGGCCTGCCTGCACTGTAGTGCACAGAGAGGCAGTGTTGGAGGAGAGAACTGGTTGTATTTAAGAGATGTTACAAAGGTGAAATTGACAGGTATTGGCAACAGCATGGATATGGTGGGGTGAGAGAATGAGGAAACGAGGGTGACTCCTAGGTTTTGAGCTTGAGGAACAGGGAGGATGATGTTGCCCTCTGTAGTCATAGGGAAGATATGAGGTGGGGAGGGTTTGGGAGAAAGATAATAATTTCTGTTTTGGACATGTTGAGTTTAAGATGTCTAATGGACTTTCAGAAGTACTGAAAGGCAGTTGGAGATGCAAGATTGGAAGGCAGCAGGGAGTTGGGAACAGGAAAGGTACATTTGAGAATCATTAGCATAGAGACAGTAATTAAATCCATGGGAGCTGATGAGATCATGAAGTGAAGTATAGTAGAGAGAGAACAGAAGAGGCCCCAGGACTGAATCCTGAAGGACACTTAGGGTTAGAGGGCATGGTCTGGAAGAGGATCTAGCAAAGCAGACAGGGGACAAAATGATCAGATAGGTAGGAGGAGAACCAGGAGAGGGTGTTAAAGGCTGTTAAGGAGTCCTCTGAACTTGTCTTTTTTAGTTGCCATATTTTCCAGAAACACTGGACCCGGGGCATGCAGGAGGCTCTGAATGTATCAAAGACAGCTCCCCCAGTTGACATAATTTGTTGTTTGCACCCATGTGTGGGTGCCTTGGGAGGCAAGACAGGTGCCAGCCAGTCTGTGTCAGGCTGGGAAAAATGCTTGTGCAGCTGGGGTCCTTTGCAGGTAAAGCTTCTTCATAGTCTAGTAATTCCCAAGGGAAAAGAATGGCTTTTGCTATCGCCTTGCTCCTCCCCTTTGGGAGGGGTTACTGTACCTTTGCCCTTTCATACCATGCCCCTTCCTGTTTTCTCCTCCTTTTGTTGTATTGTCATAAATATGCAAACTTCTGTAAGGACTGTGAACTCTTTGGGTTCCACATGCAAGTTCATTTCTCTTGTAATAAACCTGGTTTTCACACAAAATCTCGTGATGTGATCACCAGTTGACAAAATGATGTCTTGCAAATCTACAGAGAAGAAAGGATCCAAGAGGAGAGTGTTCAGCAGTGAGATTTTAAAGAGATTATTGTTGAGTAGCCCTCTTGAACCCTGATTAAGGAAATACCATGATAATAGGAAAGAAGGGATGATAACTCATTGATCTATGCCTCTTTCCTCCCCTGGTCTCCACCTTGTATTCTGATTCTATAAAATTTAAAGGAGTTTTCAGGAGTCCATGCTCCTCAAATCCACTCAGTTTTTTACTTTAAGAACTGGGGTTTAGACAGCTAGGTGTCTGTCTGCTGGACGCAGGAAATCTAGTGAATATCGATACCAGGTGATTCTGCTCAGATTAGGCATGTTGGTCAGTTGTTAACAATTGGCTGTCTTGGGGAAAAAAGGTATGCAAAACATACTTTTGAGTTTAATCTGCATTTTTAACATTTTCTCCATCACTTTCTTAAATCTAGGTAATCAATGAAACAATAAATCAAGCCCTGATTTATAGCATCGGTCTATTTCTGAGGTATAAATTTACAGGAAAAATTAAAAAATCTGTGCTCGTGAGTCAGTTCAACATGGCTCCAGCACACCCTTGCATGTAACACAGTGGAAGTGAGAGGTTTTGAGGGGAGCCATCAGCACATGGGGTTCAAAGACTTTGTCCAGATAAAAGTAGGAGGATGGCTGGCAGTACCTGCATATTCCTTTTATAGTTGTAAATTAGCCTGAATCTACAATGAGGATGGATTTGTTGGAGTTGGAAGTCATTCAGGTTCAGGCTGTTGTTTGGTCAGCACAGTAGTACCCTAAAGAAATTTGGGACCTTTACCCACTCGGTCAGAAAGTGAGGCTTTGTCCTCCCAGGGGTGGATGTTCCTATGTAAGACAGTTGGTAGCTAAAGAGCAAGGAATTAAGGGCTAAGTGGTGGATCAGGGGTAAGGGAGATGCCATCATAGACCTAGGGACAAATTGCAAGAAAAAGTATTGTAAACTCTTAGCATCTTCTTCTGTGTGTTTTGCAAATATTTTGGAGCAGAATTGCCACTTAAGTACTTCTGATTCTAATACATACCTTTTTGTTCCTAAAAACTTCTACTCTTATCTGTCCTTGGCTTAGTTTCAATTAGGTCCTTCCAGTTTGGAGGCTTCAATGGTTTTTTGCTTGGATGGCCTGTGAGACTGTCCTGTGTGAGGGGGAGGTAGTGGGTTATCATTTCTGTGGACTCTTCAGCTAGTGCTGAGGCCTTCATTGGCTGGTTGGGAACATGGAGACTCAAGCCTGGAACACTGAGACACCCCACCCCAGTGAGGGCAGGATTAATGGAAGAACTTTTATGTATTCATGTTGGTCATGTCAGCATTCATCAGTGCTAGAATACTCCTTCAGCTAAAAATGAAATAGCGCAATAATACTGTGGACAGACTCCTTTCTTATGTTTCTTCCATCTTCATTTTCTCTGATCAGAGGACCTACTTCTTGCTTCTGGAACTATGAAAGATTGGGCTTAATCTCATAACATCATCTGTTTGTATTTAGTAAAAAAGTTTTTCGTTTGTTTTGTTTTTACTTTTTGCCTCATTGATTCAGTCCAACCAAAATCCTAACCTTTTATTTGGGGACAGGTTGCTATGCAACACCAGGCTAAATCCTTCATTTTATATATGTAGGAACTAATGTCTGTCCTAGAGGTTAAGTGACTTATCCAAGTTTATATAGTCGTATAGTAGCAAAGTAAAGATAGCTCTTCATTATTTATTGTGCTGTGCTGTATTACGGTAATGGCAAGGGGTATTAGGGTGTGTAGGGCTATTTATCACTAAAGTAAAGAGGTCAAAAGTAGTAATGCTTTGAATTTTTGTGTTTGTTTAAAAAAATATTTATTTCTTCTTTGTGATTTCTTGCTGTTACAAGTAAGGCTTATCTTCTGTGGATAGAGTATCAGGCCTGGAATCAGGAAGACCTGAATTCAAATCCAGCCTCAGATACCTACTAGCTGTGTCACCCTGGCGAGGTCACTCAACCCTATTTTCCTGTTTCCTTATCTGTAAAATGAGCTGGAGAAGGAAATTGCAAACCACTCTAGTATCTTTGCCAAGAAAACCCCAAATGAGGTGAGGAAGAGTCGGACATAACTAAAGGAATGAACAACAACAAAAATGCAATCATATTTTTGCTATCTAGATATGTGTTCCTTACTTTGTTTTACTTTTTTTTAACCTTTTATTTTTTCTCAGTTACATGTAAAAAGAATGTAAAATATTCATTTTAACTTCGAAAAAAATTTGAGTTCTAAATTTTCTCCCAATGTCCTTCCACTCCTTCCCCCTTCATTGAGAAGGCAAGCATTTTAATATAGGTTATACATGTGTTGTCAAACAAAACATTTCCATATTAGTTATGTCGTAGGAAAAAAAAAAACCAGAGCGTCCCCTCCTCCAAAAAAAAAAACCTGAAGAAAAATAAAGTAAAAAAAGTATGCTTTGATCTGGTTTTAGACTCCATCAGTTTTTTCTTTGGAAGTCAATAGCATTTTTCATCATGAGTCCTTCAGAATTGTCTTAGATGATTGTATTGCTAAAACTAGCTAAATCATTCACAGTTGATCATCATACAATACTATTGTTACTGTGTACAGTGTTCTCCTGATTCTGCTCTTTCACTTTGCCTCAGTTCATGTAAGTCTTTTAAGTTTTTCTGAAAGCATCTTGTTAAGTCATTCCTTATAGCCAAGTAGTATTCCATCACAGTCATATACCACAACTCATCTCTTTTGCATGAGCATGGATCTCATTAAGAAGGTGGTGTGATATTCTGCAGCTCGATACTGTCAGTAATATCATCTGCAAACTAGGAGCATTTTCCAATATTCTCAGCCAATGGGAAATCCTTTGTATTTGGACTTTGTAGGCAGAACATCCTCTATGACACTGATGAACACCTTTAGTAAGCATTCATCACTTTGTTGGATGGCTTATTTGATTTTGATATATAATAGATCATTGAACAGTTGTTTCCATTATTGAATCTGTCATGGAATCTTAGATCTTTTTTTTAACTTTATTTTTTTAATTTTAATTTTTTTAATTATTTAATATATTTAGTTTTCAGCGTTGATTTTCACAGGAGTTTGAATTACAAATTTTCTCCCCATTTCTACCCTCCCCCCCACTCCAAGATGGCGTATATTCTGGTTGTCCTGTTCCCC
>JAQQSZ010004166.1:0-14233 GCA_028646595.1 Phalanger gymnotis | reverse complement strand
TTCAACTCTGACTTATGTCCAAATGGCTTCACTTCCATTTTCAAATTTTAAGCAATCATATTTTCAATTTATATATTGTATTTCTTAATATTATGACCAAGAATTTTACTGGCATTAATTTTTCAGTGTAGTTTGTTGGTTAAAATAATGTAATCATCAAAATGATACATATTGTTACACTACTCTTAACTAGGCTTGGGTATCAGTGTTTCTTTCATTGTGTTAAATGTATACTTGTAAATAAAATAGCTACAAACCTTAAAAAAAATGGTTGTGGGGAAATCACAGGACCTCCAAGGGTTGGACCCCAGGAAAGAGCCACATGATGACCCTTAAGGAAGGTTATGCCGACCCCAGGACTCCCAAAGGAAGACCAAGTGGTAGCTCCCCTTAATCTGTGAGGATCGCAGGGCCTCCTAGGGGTCAGACCCTAAGGAGGACCTAAGTGATGGCTCCTTAAGAGGACTGTGCAGACCACAGGGTTCCCTGGGGGGATCCTGAGTGGTAGCCTTCTTAACACTGCAATGGGGAATCACAGGACTCCCCAAGACAGGATCAGGAAGTAACCATTGCTTTCTTTTACCTTAGGAAGATCCATGTGACTTACCTGTTCTCACCCAAAGAAAGCAGGACCAGAGTGGGCAGAGGTAAAGCATTTGTTAAGCTCTTAGAGAAAGGAAGAGAGGGAGAAGAGAAGAGGGCTTTAACTGCTTGCTGGAACACTCACATCAATACAGCTGCAGGAGCAAGGGTAACCATTCCCTCCATTCCTGCTAGAGTTATGGTTAGTTTACAGTCTTTACTTTTTACATAGTTTTCCTAAGTTATACAGTTTATATAGGTAGGATAATAAGGATACAGAAGCAAAAGTTAAGTTAATTAGATTTTTCTTGTCTTAGTTTAGGATTAATCTATGTTCTTTTACTTCCCTTACCTTCCCTCTTTAACACACGCAAATTATGCAAATCAGTAGGCCTGGACTCTTGACCAAGACCAGACCCTAGATAAGCTTGAACTGGTTCAAGCGATTTGACCTAATTCCCCTGACTGCCTTCTCAAAAAGCATGCCCATGCACACAAGCCTCTGACCTCTCACCTGACCAACCTTGGGGCCTGGTTTCTGCTAAAGCTGGAGGGGGGCAGGGGAGGGAAGTACACCTTTAGTTCTGTGGAAACAAAACTCCCATTTCTTACAATTTCTAGCTTAGGGGATATGAATAAACAGTCTTCTCTCTCTCCTATCCCTCATAGTTTAATATCCTTTTGTTTTGATTTGCAAGACATCCAGCAATAAGTTTTTGCCAGCCGTTTGTTACTCCAACTCTGTCCAGGAAAGTTATCCTTTTAAGTTGTGGTCTGGAATTCTGAAACTTTTTCTTACATACTACTTTTTAAAAGATAGCTTTTCACTTCTCAGATTTATTTTTGTTATTTGTATGTACATTATGTGCACATTTTCTCCCTTTCTCCTTGAGTGCAGAGATTGTTTCATTTTTGTCTTTGTATCCCCAGTACTTGGTGCATAGTAGATGTTTAAGATTTGCTAATTGATTTTCATATTAAGAAACCACAACTAGGCTCAAAACCGGAAAATACAGAAACTGAATACACAGTTACTCTCTCTGTAACAAGATAGGTAGAACTATGGAATATTTGGTACCTTCAAAGCGGCATAATAATTTCTTGAGAAGTTTTCCCTGAAAAACCTTGGAACCCAATTTACTAGTAGAGATTCCTTGGGCTATGTTTGGAATGTTATCCTACTGTCAAAGTTGTTTACTATCAGGAGCTGAGAAATGCAATAAAAATTTTAAGTAAAATTTCTTCACATTTATTATAACCATATCGGTCCATCTACTGAAAATAACCAAAAAGCACCAGTCTTAGGGACCGTCTCTCTTTCCATTTTTTTACGTCAGCCACTAGAGGGTACATCAAGACAGTGCTATTAAGTTTTAAATTGCCTGTATGCGCTCCACGCTCATGTGCGTGTCTGCACATGAGTCATGCTCCAGTCTCCTGGCTCCAGGCTCCACGCCCCATGCTCCAGACACCTGGCAGAAGGTAGCCTAGGGGTGTGAAGCCGGGGCAGAAAGAAAGTAGACTGCGCAAGCACCGAATTTCGCGGTCGAGCATTATGACGTAATCAGGCGCCAGGACTTGGATCGGGACCGCGGCACGTCCAAGACGTTGCGCCGGGCGTGACGCAGAGGTGTTCGCCTCCTCCTCCTCCTCTTCCTCTTCCTCCTCCCCCTGCCCCGTCTCCTCCTTCCCCCGCCCACCTCCTTCCCCCCTCCCCCTCACCCGCCCCGCTTGGGTGATAGGTTGGGGCTTCCCGGCTAGGGGGCTGCCGCCGGGTGCTGAACCCCAGGGCGGAGCACCCCGGGGCGGAGCTGCAGCACAGCCGAAGGAGGCAGCAGCTGCCGCGGCCGGAGACTCGAAGAGGAAGAGCCGCGGCGCCAGGCCCAGCCGCGGAGCCCTCGGACCCCACCCCGCAGCCCGGCGCCTGCCCTACCCAGGGCCGTTCGCTTGCCCCGCTCCATCCCCTTGGTCCCAGGGCAGCGGGCGAGCGGTCGCGGAGCAGGCGGCTGTGGGGTATATGGCGGCGGCCCTGTCCGCCCTTGCTCTCCGGCTCTCCCGATCAGCCGCCGCCCGCTCCTATGGAGTCTTCTGCAAGGGGCTGACCCGGACCCTGCTCATCTTCTTCGACCTGGCCTGGCGGCTTCGCATCAACTTTCCCTACCTCTACATCGTGGCCTCCATGATGCTCAATGTCCGTCTGCAGGTACTCATCCCCCGCCCCCGGCCCCGGGTTCTGGCAGGAATTGGTGGGGTGGTCCTTGGGGCAGGGGACGGGGAGAGAGCTCAGGCTAATCCAGGCTTCGCGACATCCTTGTCGCCGCCGCTGCCCTTCTGTGGAGGGAAATGGGTTCCTCCCACCCCCACCCCAAAAGGTGTTGGGAGCGCTGGGAGACTTCGCTTGCAAAAGGTTGATTAGCAGGGATGATAATAACAAAAGCAACTGAACATCCCAGCGCTGCGTCACTAGGGTGTTGGAGTCCCGGGCAACCCCAATTAGTGAAACGTCTGTTGTTCCCTTACCCTGTTTCTTTTCCCGAATGATGACAGCCTCAGGACCAGGACCCATCTGAGCAACCTGTTAAGGTATTGTGGGGCTTCACTAGTGGCATAGCTTGTCTTCATGCTGCGATGTAACTCCCATAAAACTGTAGAAGAACCACACTAGTTCATATGTAATTAAATTCTAGATTGGAGAATAGTGAGGACCCGGGTCTTTGAGAGGCTTCTTGGGGGAAAAAGTTGTCTAGACAAATTGGTGTTTGGGTAAGTTTTTATCCCTTTCATTTACTCCTTTTTGATTCCTTTAGTCGTAGGGAGGAGCGAAAATGAGATGCAGGGTGAGAAGCAGAAATAATTCAAAAGACATTTTCAGCCATGAAATAAAACCCAGAGGTGAGGGAAAGAACTGATTCTCTATTTCATAAAATAAATGCTTCATTCTGCTCAGAAAGTTGCTGTGAGGCTGAGAATGAATGAATCCGCTTCCTGTTTTGTATCATAAGGATTTCAAGAGGTATATCTTCTAAATAGGGTAGCAGTTGTGATCTTTTTGTAGTTACTTTAAGCTGAATGCTGAAATTCCGATTTCCACTCTAGCCTGCGGTTACACTGTGGTACTAGGTAGTGGTAAGTTTAAGTGGGCACTCTTCATGTTTGTTTTCCTTTGATTTAGCTGTACTTGACCGTGATTCCCCCCCCCCCCCTTTAACCCTTCCAGCTATAAAGTATCTGGCTGGGTCAATAGCTATTGAGGAATTCAAATAGAACTTCTCTGAAGGAGTGCCCAGGAAAATTAAGATAAATCTGACTGAAATCTAACTGACTTATTTCAGGGTCCAAATTAAGTGAGCATATAGTATGGTTGATGGTTGTTTTTGCTAACTGGCCCAATAATTTACTTATTGTTGGGTTAAAATCATAAACTTGGGGTATTAGACTTAGCAGGTACTTAGAAATCTAGGCCAAATCCCTGTTTGATTGAAGAAACAGAAGCCTAGAAAAGTAACTTGCCCACTTAGCCACACTGCTTTTTAGAAGCAGGAGTAATAAATACATGTTTTTCAGATTTTTGTGTCTTTTTTTTTTTTTTTAGCAATGATGGCTTCATTTAGATACCTGCTTTGTCTCAAAACATTTTTCATGTACCATAGCTATGGAGAAAGGGGAGGGCAAAATTTGAATCTTCATTTTCTTAACTACATTAATATTTCTCAAGTTCTTCTTAGGCTCTTTATATTAGATGTTAACCTAAATTAAAATGATCAGCCCCAACTTGATTTTGTTTGATTGTGGCTAATTAATAGTGATAGTACCTTACTGATGTGAAGATTAGTAAATTGGCATTCCTAACCCAGTGATATTAAATTGCTATGGAAGTGTAATGGAGTAGTTCTCTTAACAGAGAGCTGTTAGAGAGCAACAGTATTACACAGTAATAGTACACATCGAGTTAGGGCAGAAGGTAATGAGTACTCTTTTCTTTCTGTGCCATTGTGACATTAAAAAGGCCATATATTTAGCAATTAGCTAGTTAGCTAGGGGGACCTTTTTCTGAACTTATAACTTTCATGACTTGTGATTTTTCAAGACAACAAGACACCAGGCAAGAAAACTCCATTAATTCTGAAAACTACTGTGCTTTGTACCATAAACATTACTTTTCATTTCCTAGTGCAGAAATGTATATAATATCTTGCTTACTTGATTTTCTTTTTTTTTTTTGATTAAACAAGCAAGTCAGCTTAACTAGTTCCAAAATACAAAGAAGCAAGAAATTGTTACATTTTGATGACAGACTTACAAATGAAAATTGCTCTCTCATCATTGCATTTAACCTTTTTGAAACAGAACTATAAAAATAAAATTTCCATGTTCTAAAAGCTTACAATATAAGAAATCAACTGATGTGAATGTATGTGTATAGGAAATAGAGTGGGCAGTAGAACAAAAAGGACTAATTTATATCGTAAGTCAAGGGGAGGGTGAATAGCAGTAGCCATTTCTTCCCTACGCAATCTTGAAAGCTTTCTTGATCTTAGTAGGTTAGGTGAAAAAGAATATTGCAGGTACATTTTGAATTGCTTTTGGAAGTTCAGGATAGAGTAACAACTCTGGGAGCAGTGGAGAGGTTGAACTATCTACAGAAAATAATGAAAGAAGTAAAATATAATCTAGGGCTTCAAATAAAGGAAAAGGATCTTAGGCTTGATATCAAGGAATAGGTGTAGTTACCCATCTAAACAACACTCTCAGAAGTTAAAGGGGTCCCAAGAAAGAAATATTCAAATGTTACTGGAGAAGTCTATGACTGCATAAAATGCTACATTTAGATACATTACTAATTTAGACAAAACTCTCAGTTTGTAGGGAGTCATTATTTGTTGAAGATTACTCATCAAATTATTGAAGATTAATCATTGAGAAGCCTTTACTTGTGTGAAAAAGAGAATCAGTTCTTTCCCTCACCTCTGAATAATAACACTGGGACATAGTTTTATTTCATGGCTGAAAATGTTTTTTGAATTATTTTTGCCTCTCGACCTGCATCACTTTTTCCTTCCTCCAAAGAAATCAAAAGGGAGTAATTAAAAACTTACTAAAACATCAATAACTCCATTTATCTAGGCACAACATACACATTAGTTGTTCTTGTTATTAAATAGATAAAATTTCAAAGCTCTTTTACTGACCCCAAGCTTCCCATGATAGCAAAGGCCCTTCTTTTCAATGCTAGCATTGAACATTTTTGCTTTTGAAAAACTAAAGATGAGTATCATGCAGAAGACAATGGTGGATATGAGCAAGCTGCACCATATAATCAATAAAGAAATCTGAAAAACAGTAAGAGTAAAAGATGTCAACAAGCAACTGTATAATGGGAAGAGAAGATGGGCAAAAGCAAGGGATGATGGGTAGACAGCTAGAGTGCCCTATAAGTGCCCTGGTGATGTTAGGAGGAAGGCTTTGAGTACATTGGTTATAGGCCCTGTGGCAAACCTGTGGGACAGCATTGACCAAGAGTCGCATAGAACGGGCAAGTTTGGATGGGTTGTTATCTGTATCTTTGTAGGGAATTCCTGAATTGAGGAGATTCATTTGAGTGTTATTGTTGACTGTGTGATCCCCAAATCATTTTATCTCTCAGTATTTAATGCTTGAAGTATCAACCAACTACTGAAATGTGAGTTATAGCCTGCATAAGGAAAATGCAAAAGGCCAAGAATAAGGTAATCAAGGCAAGAGAGACAGCACCTCCTTTCTGCCCCTCCCCCAATTCCTGAATATTACATTAGAACTGAAAAGCTCCTACTACATAATCTTAATTTCCGATTTTATTAATTAGGAAATCTAATATTGCCCTTCATTGTTATTCTTTAAACCTAATAGATCTGAACATTTCATTCCCCTACTCAGAAATTTTCAATACCTCCCTGTTGCTTCTGATAAAATACAGATTTACATTTAAAAGCTCTCACAAACTTGTGCCTGCCTGTATTTCTAGTCTTATTTCATTATTCTCCTTAGTGGAATCTCTGTTCCAGTCAAATTGGCCTGCTATATGTTTCCCATATTAGACATTCCATCTCCTCTCTTGTCTTTGTAGAAGTGGTTCCTCATGTCTGGAATATATTCCTGCCTCATAGAATCTTTGGTTTTCTTCAAAGCATAATTCAGGTGTCAACTCCTACATAAGACTTTTCCTAATTCTTCTTTACCCTATGTTATTAGCACTCTTTCCATTTTGAAATTAGTTTATATTACTTAGTATACTTCTTGAATATTCTGTATCCTTCCAGTGACACTGCTACTAACTATTGATCATGGGCCCTCCACTTCATCTTCTGAGTTTTCTGATCTATAAAATTAGATGAATGGGCTATCAGATGGTTTGTAAGGTACTCTCTAGCAGTGCTGTTCTAGGAATTTATGGAGTCTGCTGAGCAATGACATGCTTAGACTAAGGCAGTGGTCAAGGGAACAACTATAGAAGTTGGAAAGAAATCAATTGATTTGGAAACTGATCAGATCAGTGGAACAAAGGACAGAGGTGAGTTGATGATTATTGTGATTCTTTGCTTAGAATTTGACATAATTTGACATTAAGATGGAGAAGTTGAGAATCCTGGAGGACATTGTTAGAGAAGTCTCTAACTTTGCTGTTTAGAGCACAGTACAGGGGATCATAGATTTATATCTGAAAATGAACCTTGAAGGTCATTTAGTCTAACCCCATCATTTTATTGGTGAAGAAGCTGAGGCCTGGGGAGGGTAAATGGTTTCCCAAAATGAAATAGGTGGTGGAACTGGGTTTTAAACTTAGGTGCTCTAACTTCAAATGTAGTACTTTCTTTCTTACACCATGCTACCCAAATAGTCCTATGACACTTATTTGATCCTTACAACAATCCAGTGAGGTAGGTACTTCAGATATCTTTCTAGTTTGGAGATGGAGTTAAGAAACATAGCAAACTTGGAAAACAGATTAGTGTCCATTCCATAGTATTCATATTAATCCTTTATTATTGACTTGAGCTCTACTCTGATATTTGATTGTGGTACGGGTCACCCTGGTTTCTTTTTTTTTAATAGTATTTTATTTTTTTCAATTACATGTAAAGATAATTTTTAACATTAATTTAAAAACAATTTTCAGCTCCAAGTTTTTCTTCCTTCACTTCTCTCCCCCCTTCCTAAAATGGTAAGCAATTCGATATGGGTTATATATATGCAATCATGTAAAACATATTAGTCATGTTGTAAAGGAAAAAATAGATCAAAAGGGAAAAAACACAAAAAAATAAAGTGAAAATAGTGTGCTTCGATCTGCATTCAGACTCCATAGTTCTTATGGCATTTTGCATCATGAGTAATGCTGAGAAGGGCTATGTCTGTCATATTTGATCATCACACAATGTTGCTGTCAACAGTATATAATGTCCTCTTGGCTCTGCTCACTTCAATTTGCATCACTTCATAGAAGTCTTTCCAGGTTTTACTAAAATCTGCCTGCTCATCATTTCTTATAGCACAGTAGTGTTGTATCAACATTCATATACCACAGCATCACTCTGGTTTCTTAAAGGATATACCATCAGATCTAAACTCTGTAAAGTTCTGCCATTTTATAAAGGTTTTGAGGATGGCTTCTCTTTGAGGATGGTCTATTTTCTGCTTTCTATGAACCAGCTTAGCTAACTGGTAAAGGTGATCATTAAGGCCAGTCAGGAGGCAGTAAAATTTTTGGCAATGGCAAGCCATGAAACAAAAAATACAAAATGGACTTTAGTCATGTGTTGTCCCTTTCTATGAAGTATAGTGCAGAATTGAAGAAAAGTGGATAGGGCCTGTTGGGAATCTCATTTTATAAATACATATTAATTTAACTCACTCTGAATATAAGGTCCTTGACTTAGTACCAATGAAAGATTGACATACTAGATTGACATTGAATTATATCAGTAATGATATTCTCACTATAAATGAGATCAGAATATGTATCAGAATGTATATACTTATATCTTACAAATTAGAGCTAAATGGAAGGATGCCTCATAGGCTGTCCTTGGAGAGATAAAGGAAAGAATTGGTGGAGTTGGTTTTACTATGTATCTAAAGGCAATAAGAAGAATCATTTCATGTGCTATTTGATCATTTTGCATTGCAGAGCTCATGGGCATTTGCAGAAGTACTACCATGAAAATAATGATAGCTTATGCACCAACACCTCTTGCAGACAATGAAAAGGTTTAGAAACAACTTGATGAGACTCTCTAAATAAAAATCAACCTTAATTCTCTTTGATTTTAATGAAAAGTTTAGCATAGAGGAGGATGCTGAAAAATATGTTGAAATACGTGACTCAAAATTAAGAAATGAGGGTCCAAAGGCATATATAGACTTTATAGAAATTTTATACCTAAAAGTCATGAATGCTTTTTTCAGAAATAAAGTTGGGACATGCCAGAGGTGACATAATTTGAGCACTTAAAACAATATCACACATACACAAAAATCAAATTTGCCATTTTTCACTGGCAGAGTAACTAGTTAATGTGAGAATAATTTATGAATTGGTCATTATTACATACTGCGATTGTATAGTGAGGCCACTGGTTTGCTAAGTGAAAAGTCAGAATCAATATCAAATTAGGGGAAAGGGAGATAAAGATGAGAAGATAAATGCAATTTAAAAAAACAACCTTATCTGACCTGTCTAAATAAACTTACTGATGCTGAAAAATGGGAAATGGATAAAGGAACAAGTATTACTTTTGATTATAGCCATTTCCTGTGAAAGTTTAACTGGTATAAATCAGTTGTTGCAACATGTCAATATCTAATTGTAATCAAAGACAACACTTTAATATAAACTACTTTTTAAAATCTCAAGGAGAATGATGAACATAGAGAAGCGTTGTAACCTAGAGTGAAGGCAAAAGCAGGTTTACAGAAAGTTTGTGAGAAACTCAATTTTCTATATCCTGAAAACATTTAGGTTGTAACTTTTTTTTCACTTAATAGTATTTTATTTTGTTCTAATTACATGTAAGGATAGTTTCCAACATTCATTTCTGTAAGATTTTGAGTTCCAGATTTTTCTTCCTCCTTCCCTCCCTTGTCCCCAAGATAGCAAGCAATCTGATATAGGTTATACATGTACAATGGGATAAAACTTTTAAGAGAATAGATGAAAAATAGAAAACTTGTAGCAAGATTTCTGTAACTCTTTTCTTATGCTTTAGAATCCCTGCTTATTCTAATGTAGTTCTTGAGTTGCTGTATGAGGGACTAGACTCTAAAGTAAACAGACAAATAGAACTGCTGGATCCTGTCAAATATTTGGAGATGGTCCATCCTGGTGGTAACAATTTTTAGGGTTATGAGAGAGATTAATTTTCTAAATATTTGTAAAATGGGAGGATATAAAATGCTTGGGAAAAACACTTATGTTTTTTATTTTTAAAAGGGAATGGAAGAAATAGTTCCCAGCATAGATGCCTATCTTCCCTTTTCTATATCTTTGACAATCATCTGCTTATATATTAAGGGTATCCCTAATGGTATTTGAAGGGAACAGGTAAGTTTTTATAAATGATACTTAACAGTAGGCAGCATCTTTACAGTCACAGTTTTATGAAACTTGTAGAAGATTCAAGATAGCACTGTACTGATTTGTTTACTACAAAAGATAATTTGATTCAGTAAAGTAAAATGCCTCCTTTAAAACTTAAACAAAGTGCCTCCCATGCATATTTTAAAATATCAAACAAGATTCCTTGAATGACACAAGGAAGGACTTTTTTCAACCCTCTGATTACTAATATCATGTGAGGTGTAAAACAGGGAGATGTGTCTGCCGCTGTTATGGAGGATGTTCAGTAGAATCTGAATAAAAAAGGGATTCTTGGTAGATAATTAGGTTTTCTAGATGCTTCTCTTTGCGGATGACTGTGTTGATGGCATCTAGCCCTAGGATATTGTGGAGCCTTCTAAATGAGGTTGATAATCTCTCAAAAAATAATTGACTATCCATATAGGAAAAACCGAGTAGATGAAGGGTACCAATTATCTCTCCCATTGTGTCTCATGGTTTAGGCAGCCCATAGGAGCTGGTCCATTAGTACATACATTTTGGACAGACAGCAGATAAATATTGAGCCGAGTCCAGCATTGAGTAGGAGGAAGAGAGCAGATTATATTGAATTTGGGAATTCTATGTGTTCTTTACTTTTAAAAAAAAATATTTTGAACTTAAATGTGAGAAAGAGAAAGAATGAGAATGAAAACATTTCTATACACACAGCAGAACACAAAAAGACGATTGTGTATGAAAATTGTGAATCTTCATTTGACACTGTTTCCTTTGCGTGGTGCTTTTAATTGAATTCAAAATTTTCCATGACAGAAAACCAAATTTCTTCACACCTATATTCTTCCAGGGATGGTATATGGCTATAAAACTTGGAATACCATAAAGAAAGTTGTTACCCAAAGTAACATGTGGGCATGAATAGGCTGTAGCATATTGCCAACAACAACAAAATCAGTGATTAGGAGAAGCATGCCAGTGTGAGGGATATATGAGGAATGAGAGATAACAACTCCATATGCTGCTCTGGTACCCACATAATATTAAGAGAGCTAAAGGAAGGCTCCTGGAACCAGTGTAGGGATGAAGCACTGAGAGTACACAGACAGGAAGTATACAGAATGAGAAGGCCCAGATGGATTGTCATCTGCAGTGTTAGGGACAATAGCCCACGTTAGATTTGTTGAAGTATTGACTTGAGAACTCTGTGAATCTAAACCAGTTTTAAAAGTTGATCAGTGGAAAAACTGCTAGTCTTCTCATCAAGAAGAATAAAGGTGTTGCTAAGGTCCTGTAGCTTTTCATTTATACACAATGGCAAGGAAAAACTGATTTTCCTATTTAGTTCTAGTTGATGGCAAGCATTCTATTAACCATGTTAGGAATTTTTTTTTTTTTATTGTTTAGGTCCAAGATCTTGAGGTTTAGAAATTACAATTTACTCTGAGGTCAAGCTATTGTGGTTGATAGATCATATCTACCGTGTGACACCCCCTGCCCAAAGTCCAAGTGGATACTAGAAAATGGTTGCTTTGTAGCAAGCTTCGAAGAAATATTAGACTTCCCCCAATAATTCCTTCAGGAATAATAGCAGAGACCAATTTAAAATCCTGGTCTGTGCTCTTTGTACCACTTTTGTGTCAGTTCATCATGTTCTGCTTTATGTGTTAGTTATGAACGTCTTGCCATCCCTATTAGGTTGTAAACTGCATCGATGTTTGTTTTAGTCATCTTAACACACCCTCGTAATTCCTAGCACAGTGCTTTGCATATAGCAGATGTTTAGTACATATTTAAGTAAGGAATAGGACTACCTAAAGCATGAAGCATAAAAAAGCAGTGTGTGTTGTCTATGTATTCAGGATGATTGAATCCATAGGGTTGGGCTACCTTCGTCAGGCATGTCTAAATGAAACAAACTTGGTGAGAATAGTGTCCTTGAAGCCTAGGTTGGATAAAGGGTTAAGGAATAGTAAGTCAGCGCTCATAAAACAAAGAGCTAATGACTAGGAATAGCAGTATTTTGTTAACTGAGCAAGCATAATTATGCAGACTACCCTACTGAATATGGCAGTGAGGAGCTTTTAGTTGACCTTAAGAAGTCTGGAATATAAATTGCAGAAACCCATTGAAAAAGTGAGTCCAAGATTAAGCTAGTAGTTAGGAAGTTTACAGAGTAGAGATAAACTAAGAATTTTTGATAAAAGGAAAGAGAAAGATTAGCTAGATTGTGAGAAGATCCAGAGCTCATTTAAGAAAGGGTATAACCTATATGACTTCTTGTTATTTTGCTTAGGGGAAGGTATTAGGAGAGTATACATTTAGAAGGGCCTATTTTGATGTGGCAGTGATAGATTGAGTAGGTACTTAATAAATGCTTATTGACTATCTGAATGATTTAATGAAGGTAAGGTGTTAGAAGCAGAACATAATAAGAATTGGACAAATTATACGAAGTTTTCTGTCCAGCTATGTAGTCTGGCCCTTATAGGGACACTAACCGTGTTTGTGGGGAGACATTTTGTCCTCCTTAAGGTTAATTTTTAAAAATTGGGAAATATATCCCCAGCCAACCAACAAATCTTTACTAGGCACCAGACCATAGTCCTAGACACCAGGGAGATACAAAGTTGAGAAATCATGGTCTTGGTCTATAGGAGTTTTAGTTTAATAGAGAGATAAGTTATCAATGGAGGTAAGTACAATATTATATAAGTGGTTTAGAGAAAATAAAATGCTACATGAGGTCTGAGAGAGGTTTTTACCAAGTTGGGGTCAGTGGGTAGAGAGGAGAATTAGGGAAGGTTTCCTGGAAAGGTGGTGTTTGGGTCGGGCCTTAAAGAATGGAAAGGAATATAATACATCTTCTGTGCTTACCTTTACATTCCAGGCACAGAGGATAATCTTAGTAAAGTTTTTGAAGTGTGAAAATGTGTGAGTCTGGGAGAGTGTTGTCTAGGTTGATTGTGGAATACAGTATTTATTGAGTTGTTTAATGGAAGGCAAGGCCAGAGTTGGACAGCTAGGCGGCACAGTGGGTAGAATGGCTGACCTCATGTTGGGAAGACTCATCTTCTTGAGTTCAAATCCAGCCTTAGACACTCAATAGCCATGTGACTCTGGGAAAGTCACTTCGTCCTGTTTGCCTCAGTTTTTTTCTGTAAAATGAGCTGGGAAAGGAAATCGCAAACCATTCCAACATCTTTACCAAGAAAACCCCAAATGGGGTCACAAAGAGTTGGACATGACACAACAGGGCCTGAGTTAGGTTTATATCACTTGGGTCAGGTAAAGTAACTTTTACTAAGGAGGCTATAGGGAAACTGAACATTTTTTTTTTAATTTTAATTTTATTTTTCAGCTAACAAAAAAAATTTGCTTTCCTACTCATTCTTCCCATTTTGGGAGGAAAACTTGAAACAAACCCTTATTACAAACATACAAAACAAATTCTGGCTTTCTCCATGTCTAAACAGTATGTCTCATTCTGTATCACAAATCTCCATCTGGAGGGTAGGTATCATGCTTCAACACTGGTCTTCTGGAATTGTGGTTGGTCATTGTGTTTATCAGTTCTTAAGTTGTTCAAAGTTCTTTGTCTTTAGAATATTATTCTTTAAATTTTACTTCTGGTTCTGCTGTCAGTCCATACAAGTCTTTCCAGATTTCTCTGAAACCCTCCTTTTCTTCATTTCTTACAGCACAAAAGTATTCCATTACATTTATACATTATGATTTGTTCAGCTCTTCCCCTATTGATGGGCAGTCTCTTTGCATCTTCTTTTTTTATTATTATTATTTAATATATTTAGTTTTTAACGTTGATTTTCACAGAAGTTTGAATTACAAATTTTCTCCCCATTTCTACCCCCCCCCCACTCCAAGATGGCATATATTCTGGTTGTCCTGTTCCCCAGTCAGCCCTCCCTTCTGTCACCCCACTCCCCTCTCATCCTCTTTTCCCTTTCTTTCTTGTAGGGCAAGATAAATTTCTATGCCCCATTGCCTGTGTATCTTATTTTCTAGTTGCATGCAAAAACTTTTTTGTTTTTGTTTTTGAAC
>JAQQSZ010004165.1:0-14233 GCA_028646595.1 Phalanger gymnotis | reverse complement strand
CCTGCTTCCCTCTGCCCCTTTGTGGGTTCTGCAGCTCTAGAATTGGTTCAGAGCCATTTTTTTGTAGGTTTTTGGAGGGACTTGGTGGGGAGCTCACGCCAGTCACTGCTTCCCAGCCACCATCTTGGCTCCGCCCCCCAATCCTCTGTATTATTGATTCTTAAGGACTTACTGGGCATCTTCATATAAGGCTGTATTCAATTTTTCTTCCAAAAAAAACAAGCAATGTTACCCGTTCCCTTGAAAGGACTGGCCCTTTCATATCCTAAAAGAAAAAGATGTAACATCTACTAAAAGCATTTTTTTCTTCTGAAATATGATTGACTTAAGGCCTTGGAGATGTCACTTGACCTAAAATACTGGAAACTTCCCTTTTTAGAGTTTTCTATTCTGTTGAGTGGATCATATTGTAGTTTCACTAATTTTTACCTCTCAGAGATCGGAGCAGATTTTTTTGGGGGGGAGGGGATCAATTATACTGATCTCCCCTCCCAGAGACATACAACTGAGCTCTGAGAGTCTGAGTTAAATCATGCAACTGAATTGCTAATAGCAGCTTCCCATCCAGACAGCACATCTGCTGGCCTGCAGAAAAGATGACTTGTTGGATTGGCGTCTCCTTCTTCTATATTGGGCAAAGAGAGTTTATAAAAGGGTGTGTGATCCGGACAAAAAATAGCATTTGGGTTGATAGAACTGTCATTTTAATTCTTGGCCTAAAATGACAAATCTGGAAGCAATTTAACGAGTATGATTTACAACCAACTTTGAAAAGGATAACATATGTCTTCAAGACGCCTCAAATATACAATAAATAGGGAACTGTCCAGCCACTTAAGTTTTCTTTCATCTTACTGCTTACTCAAATATTCTAAAGAAAATACTTCAACTTTGGGCATTTGTGATAGACGTAGGATGGAAATACTTTGGTTAGAATTCCATGGGTGGCTTTATATTGATCTATACATAAGCCCTGTGTTTTCAAGAAATGCATTTGTTAATGAGCCACAGTGAATTTAATTACTTTAGAGAGACTAATACCCCAAGAGAGTGAAAATTACAAGCTCTGCATGAAATATGATTGGCAGACTCAGCATGTCCTGCCATATCATATAGTGAAATGAAAGACAGGTTTCAAATGGTTCTGGACCAGACATGACCATAAAAAAGGACTGGGAAACTACAGCCTGTGCCTGAGCAATCAGTGATGGAATAAAAACCTAGTTAAGGAAGGTAAATACCATCACACAGATGAAAATTGACAGAATCATAAAATCTCAGACTTGTCAAATCCAAGCCTGATCAGGATTTCCTTATAAAACATTCTTAAGAAATGGTCTTATAGCCTCTGTTTGTGGACATAATCTCCTGAGCCAACTCATTCTGCTTTTGGACAGCTCTAATTGTTGGTCTGATTTTCTTTATTTGCAGCTGTTCTGAATCTTCTACCCGCTGCTCTTAGTTCTGCCCTCTGGGGTCAAACAGAACCATTTTAATCCCTATCTCACATGTCAACCCATCAAATACTTTGAAGACAGCAAGTTTAGATGATAGCATGCTCGCAAAGACTAGGAGAGGTGAATAAATGAACCCTTTACTGTTAACAAAACACTTTTGAAGTCTCACAAAGATTCCTCAGCTCTCTTGGCCTTAGTCCTCTTTGCTCTTTCAATTAACCCCATAACTGGACATTATTACCCTCAGCGATGAGAGTATTGATGATCTGCAGCCAAATAGAAATTAAAGACACTAATATGTTACTGAAAATGAGGGAAAGATTGCAATATACTTTTACTTATAACAACATGTTTTGATATGTCCTCAAAATCTTTTGATTATTAAATCCTATTCATGTTTTAAGGCATATTTTGGATTCCCCTTTGGGAAAGACTGGAATATATCAAGGCAGAACAACTTCTAATAACAAGGTCTGTCTTTATTTGTCTTTCTACTTTCTATTCAGTTCTCTAAATTTGTATAGATACAGTGAGAGTCACTCTCCACTTTAGAGAAAGGGTAGGCTCCAATTTTGTTCTTCAAGAGAACTGTTTTGGTTTATGGACTTATGCCTGTTGACCAAAAGGCTTTCTCCTCATGGCTATAAAAAGTTTTCCAGAGGAACCTTTTTAAATTAGAGAGGTTAAAAGGATAAGGCTATTGGTTTGGCCTGTGGGCTGAGGCTACTTGTTAGTCTCATTGGAAAATAGTGCTTTGGTCTCAGAATGGCAGTGGGTAGAGATAAGTTGATTGGCTTGAGCTACTTCAGTGAAAAGTTATCCCTTTGTATTGGATGGATCAAATGCACCATTGACTATAGAGTTGGACAACATAAGAGAAGAAACAACATCAGAACTAAGAGCTGACCCAGGTTCTAGGAGTGAAAAGCTAGAACTAGGGGCACAGGACTCCTCTCTAAGAGCTACTAATGGTAATTGTAGAAGATGAAGGGCATCGGAACTATGCAGTATCATGTATTCTCATCCTGAGTGAAGGTTCTGCTATAACTTCCTGGTTATCTCTCATGGCTGCAGGAGAGGATTTAGTCACATAGCCTAACCTTCTTGATAGAGGATGGAAGAGTGAGAGTCTCCTGGACAACACAGAATTCCTGGAGAATTATAGGATCTGAGCTCCCAGAGTGAAAGGGAAGTGCCTGGAAAGTATTGGCTTATTGGAAGAAAGAGGATAAGGGACATGGCTTCAGAGTTCAAGAAACTGCAAAGGAATATACCATTGTACAGAAGAGCGAACACTTGTGCTTGGTTTTCCACAGCTACATGAATTATTTGGATGGTATAGGTTCTACGGGAAAGAAGGCTACCTCCTTTGCAACCTCAAGTTCGTGTTATACCTGGGAGAAGTCTAATACTATACAGCAGTACTGTAAGGCCATACAATCTGGACATGTAATGTATGACTTATTGGAAAGGGGAGGAGAATTGTTTCAACTATTTGTATGCTATTCTGAGTTCTCTGCAGCATCATATTCTTTCTCTGGAATGAAATAAAGACAGCCCTCTATCTAATATGCATTGTAACCTTGATTGATGAATGGAGAAAAGGAGATAATGCGTGCATTACAAAATGATCCTTACCCATTACCATATAAAGGGATGGAAGAGTATATTATTATTGTGGTATGCTTAGGCAGTTTTTTTTGTAATTGTGGAAAAAAAACTCACAGTCTCTGAAATCCACCCCCATCAACAGAGCAGCCCAAGTGGGAGCAAAGGCTAATTCTGCCAAGGTGTAGAATTGATTGGATCTTAAGGTGAAGAAAAAAAATGTGCCTACACTAGAGACTGCAGGTGTGTTTGTGAGCTTAGCTTGGCCAGGAGTATGTTGGAAGGGGAACAGCTTGGGGTTTAGGAAATTTAAGGCAACAAGAATGGTGTCCCCGCAGGGAGTCACCATTGAGTTGAGACTTGAGCTTGCTGGCAGAAAATATAGTGAAGTTAATGAGATCAGGAAACATGTTGGAACTGGCACTGTGATATCTAGAGAACTTTAAAAATCATTGATGATTTATTTTATACTTTGTATTAAACATCAATAAAGGCAATTGAGCTCACAACTATTCACATTTGGGTAAATAAATTTTAACACAGAAAATGTCCATAATAATTTGTCACTAATTCATTCCATTAGCTTTCTTTGTTTGCCCATTCATTCCCATTCACTAGTCCTTTGAAAGCACTTTTGCAAAGCAAATGCTCTATGAATTATATGAGTTATTATTATATGATAATTGGACTAGGCATCAGGCTTGCTGGATAGGATAATCTAGATGAGGACAGAGGAAAGAGATATTCTCTGCCCAGTTCCCAGGAAGGTATATGATACAATAGGGATATGATAGGGAATATCAGAGCATTCTCCATTTGAATAATGTGGTCTGTTAGATCATACCCATATCACATTAACTATAGGCACAATTAGTTGATAAGTTCATATTAAGTGCATACTATGTCCAGTGCATTCTGCTAAACTAAAAGCTTGCATGAATATTCTCAAGATTAATGGTGGTCAAGCATAGCCAGTTGGGTCTGTGTAAGCTCTGTTCCATTGTAGAGATTTTAAAATGAAACTATTAATTTTCACAAACATTTGTTAAACATTGTATACACTGTGACTGGTGATGAGCCTAAAAAGACAAAATGAAAAATAGTGCCTCTCCTTAAGGAGCTTAAAGTCTACAGGGGGATCGATATTAAATCAGAATAGTCAAAACAGAGCTTGAGGAGAGAGAGAGAGTGGTTCTTGAAGAAAGTTGCACCTGGCTTCCTGGAGGTGGAAATGTGATGAGCACATATTCCAGAGATGGGGTTTCACTTGTATGAATTCATAGAGAGAAGTGGAGAAAGAGAGTACTGAGTTTGGAGAATGCTTAATAATGTTGTTTGTCTAGGGCATAGAATTCACAATGAGAAATAGCATGCAATAAAGCTAAGAAGGTAGGTGTGAGCCAGATTATGGATATCATTACAAGCTGTAGGAAGAAAGGAAAGAAGGAAGGAAGGAATGGAAGAAGGAAGGAAGGTGGGAAAAGAAGAAGGGGAAAAGGAAAGAGAGAAGGCAAGGGAAAAAGGAAGGAGAGAAGGAAAGGAAAAAGAAAAAAGGAAAGAAAAGGAAAGAAGAAGAGAAGGAAGGGAAGGAGGGAAGGGAAGAAAGGAATAGAAGGAAGGAGAGAAAGAAGGAAAGGCAGGAAATGAGGAATGAAGGAGGGCTTTGGGACTCAGGATTACACTTAGAGTGCTTGCCTCTGGAGTCCCACAGTGAAGCATCCTTATAGCCTTTCAAGTTTCTCATGGCAGCTGTTGCTAAACTCACGTTCACTCTTGCTCATGTCCCTATTCTAGCAAATCCAAACCCTTTCCTCTAGTGTGATAGCCAGGGTTAAAACAGCTAGATGTGAAACTGTTATACTTGTGCTATTTAGATGAGAACACATTTTTTTCAAGGCCATTAATTTAATTAAATGATTTTCATCTTTTCCTCAATTCCTCTTCTTTAGTTTTTGATTTGTTGCAGTTTCATTCAGTTACAGTCATCATATCCTGAGTCCTTATTTTCACTTGCAACTTTATAAGCCTTTGTTATTCAAAAAAATACAGAGAAACTATTCATATATTCATATTTTAGCTGACAATGTAAACTAAAATGTTTAGAACAAACTAGAATTAGCCCTTTCCCCCCAATTTTTCATGTTGTAATCATCCCCCCCAATCAATATAGTTACATATTAAAAAAACACAAAGAAAACTATGAAAAACGTCCCTAAAGTCTGAATGCCCAAGGGATCTAGAGAATTTTAATTAGCCATTATATACCTTTGCTATAGATTTCCTTTGCAGAGTACTTTAACACAAATAACACCCCAAAGGGTTAGACTGCAACCTCACTCTCTCATTTCCTTCCTAACTCTCTCTTTGAGCTGGTGCTGTTCTCCTCTCTTTCCACATTCCATAAACCTTGTCTCAATCAGTGTTCTTTTTGTTTTATCACCAGCAATACTATACCAGTAATCTTCTACACACAGTTAGGTAAATATGTCTTGGCTTGGCCTGATTACATAGGGGTGTGTGTGTGTGTGGTGTGTGTGTGTGTGTGTGTGTGTGTGTGTGTGTGTGTGAGAGAGAGAGAGAGAGAGAGAGAGAGAGAGAGAGAGAGAGAGAGAGAGAGATTTGGTACCTTGTCTCTCCCTCCCTCTCTTCAATCTTTAAGGTTGGATCTGTTTCCTCACATGCATGGAATAGACAGGTATTTTTGATTGTCGGCAATAAGAATAATGCTGAAAACACACGAAATAATCTTCCTGGGAGTATGCAGAGGAATGTGAACCCACAAAAGATATAGGTGACCAGAAGGTCAAACATTTTCTACAGCTTCAAGGGGAAATGCAAGCACCCCTCCCCTACAATGCCTATTTATCTCTTTTAGGGCATTTGCAGCTAAACAGCGCTGTTACTCTCCAGAGGAGGGTTGGGCCCAGAGGCCCACCAGCCTGGTTTCCAAAAAGGAAGATGCAAAACACTGGATACTCATCAAAACTGAATAGAAGCTTCTGGCAGGGCTCCCACCACCGTTTTGGCACTCATGATTTCAGACTCAGCTTAGCAAACGTTCCCTTAGGCTAGAAAATAAATTGCTGGGTAGCAGACACTGGGGAAATTAAAACTTGAGCATCCTGTGTCTTCCCCTTCCTCTCTTTGGTATGAATTGTATCCCTGCAGCTGTTGCCACTACTATCCTTACCTCTTATGTTAGGAAGCATCCATTTCCCATTCCTGATGTTCACTTTCACATGGATCCATTACACAAGTGGAGTGTGGTGACAAAAATCAGAGGACCTGAGTTCAAATTCTGCCTTCCACTAACTGGCTTGTCACCTTGGGTAATTCACTTCATTTTTGAGGGTCTGAGTTGTAGCATTTGTAAAGTGAAAAAGTTGGAGTTCACAGTTTCTAAGCTCTCTTTCAGCTCTAAATCTATGATTCTATGATCCTGTCTCTGAGAGTAGCTGAAAGGACCAGAGAAAGCAAAGACCTTTCTCCAGGAAAGTTTCAGAACCTTATTGTCATTTGCCGATGTAGATGGGAGTGCAATTGAGTGAAGCTCATTTAGATTTCTGCTGTCTAATTCATTTTTTTCACAGGGTTTTTTTTGTTTCGTTTTGAGGTGCTGGTGTCTGGCTTCCATCAAAGACTCTTTTCTCCCTATCTCCACTCCCCCAGCCCTGTTTAGCTGTGAAGGCTAAATAATATGCAATGGAATTAGAAACCACTTTAAGAAAATAAAAGTGGGGATAAAAAAGGAGAGAGAGAGAGTGAGAGAGAGAGAGAGAAAGCAGACACGTGTGTTCCTTCCTCCTCTGCACAGCTGTATGAAATGCTTAACAGTGAAATCTGAAACTGGTCCTAACTCACTTGCTTTTTGGTTGGTTTTACAGGTTTGCAAAAGGCATAACCTCACCTAGAGCCTTAATCCTTTCAGGTGAATGTGGACCATGTTTTTCATCGAGCCACAAGTTTCGACCTTCCAACCTGAAAAAATAGTGAGCTTAGAGTGATTTTCCGCTACAACCAGGTGATTCCTTCGAGGTGCTAGCTCTGTGTTCTGTTATGAGTATCTGAGCCCTGGAGTACAGGGAATGCAAGCCCACAGGAAGGAGACTTGAATGAAAAGTGAAAAGTTGGCACAGTCCCCTCAGAGTCAAATCCACGAAGCTGGGCACAGCTTGGCCAGCGAGGGGCCGCTGCTCAGCTTTGTCCTGTGCATTCCTCATTAAGAGAAATGGCTAGATTGAAAGATAAAAGAACTGGCTCTTACCATCCAGGAGATATTGTGATCAAAAGTAAAGCAAAGGCCTCATGCTGTTCCAGTTCTGGGACCAATCTCACAGGTTTTTTTAGAAATGTCAGGACTTACTACTGTGCATGAAAAATAACCGTTTGTGTGGTCACAGCTCTCTGCCAAGTCTGTATCTTGAGTCAAAAGAAAGCACTTCTGTATCTGGCTGTGGGATGCTCTTCCTGGGGAGGGGGTATGCATTTGGGTCTGTGCACTAGCTCCTGTCTCCTGCTGGCTACATGGGAATTAGCATACACACATGGATTTGGGCTAATTTTTCTAAGTGTTTTGGTATTAGCCAATGAACATGAGAGGCTTTGTTTTCTCCTATTTGCTCAAACAATTACTCCTGGAAAGCCAGAAAAGTCTTTGATGAATAGATAAAGCAGCAGAAACCCAATGATCCCAATCTATTCAGGTTTAGGGAAAGCTGAGGGGAGTGACAGAAATAGTTCTGTTATTTCCAAGAGCCTTTGGGGTGTTGGAAGGCCCTGGTAGCTTTCAAAGGGGAGGTATTTCACTGCTTACATAATTGGTATCTCATGCAGTAGTATCCCAGAATCATGGCATTCCAGATTTGGAAGGGAACCATGAAGTTATCTAGGTGGTGTAGTAGATAAGAGTGCTGGTCATAAAGACCTTAGTTCAATCCTACTTCAGATACTTTCTGATTGTGTGATGCTCGGGAAGTCACAGCCTATGCGGGCCTCAGTTTCTTTATCCCATCTGTAAAATGAATGGAGTTGGACTCAATTGCCCCCGTTTTTTTTCAGCTTTAAATATATGACCTTATATAATCCAGAATATTTTGGTCTTTTTTGTGTGTCATGTACACCTTTGGCAAATACACACTATCTATCTATCTATCTATCTATCTATCTATCTATCTATCTATCTAGCTACCTATCTTGATAGATATAGATGGATCTAGATCTGTTTATGTATCTATATCCAAGTTTGTAGACCTCAGGATAAGAAACTCTGACCTAGATAAATCCTCCCCTAAACATGAATCCTTTCTGTAAAATTCCTGACAAGTAGTAATCTGGTCCCTATTTCAAGACTTCCATTGATAGGGACTGTACCACTACCTTATAAGGTATGTCTAGTCTACTTTTGGGCAACTTGAATTGTTAGGAATTTGTGTGTGTGTGTACATATATAAACATAATATATGTATGTATGTATATATATATTATATATATATATATCGAGAGAAAGATAGAGAGAGAGAGAGAGAGAAAGAGAGAGAGCTGACATTTACCTTTTGAAACTTTAAGCCTTTGGGCTGAGGTCTGCCCTCTGGGTCCAAGCAGAATAAACCCAATCCCTTTTCTACACGATAAGCCTTCAAATATTGGAATAAAGATAACATCTCATCCTGCCCCCACATCTATTTCTCCTACCCCATCTCCTACCTCTTACTAATACATCTTCTCCACACTGAATATCCCAAGATCCTTTAATCAATCCTCATGCAGTTTATATGGCATTTCCTTAAATATCTTATCACCTTCTTTTGGTCATACTGCACTTTCCAATGTATTTACTAAAATATGGTAACCAAAACCGAACACAATACTCTGGATGAGCCCTCTCTAAGATTTCGTTGATTGTGTGTGTGTGTGTGTGTGTGTGTGTGTGTGTGTGTATTTGAAAACACATTTAGTGGGTATATATTTGCTCGTTTATAAGGTATATACCTGTGTTGTCATTCAGTCATTTTGGTTATGTCCACCTCTTCTTGACTCTAAGGCCTTTTCTTGGAAAAGATACTGAAGTGGTTTGTCATTTCCTTCTACAATTCATTTTTTTTAACAGACAAGGAACTGAGGCAAACAGGGTTAAGTGACTTGCCCATGGTTACACAGCTAGCAAATGTCTAATGCCAGGTTTGAACTCAGGAAGATGAGCTTCTCAACTTCAGACCTAGCATTCTATCTATTGTGCCACCTAGGTGCCCCCACGTACTTAAAATGATGTATTAATAATTATCAACAACATGCAATTTAAGCAAAAGTAAAAAATTTAAAATGAGGAGATAAAGATGAAATAGTATTTTATCCTAATCAATAGGGAATCTTTCTGGAGTCCCTGGAGTTTGTTGAGTAGGGATGTTACAAGATCAGACCTGAATTTGAGAATAATCACATGAGAGCTATGCAGAGGATGGAGTAGAGAGAGGAGGAACTTTAATCAGGTAAAATAATTAAGCAGTTATTAAAACTAAAGAGGTAACTATGTTAGTAGAGAAGGAGACATATGTGAGAGATGTTGAGGTTAAAATAATAAGATTTTTCAACTGATTTGATAGGATGAGAGAGTATTTGTTGGTTGTTGTCCTTCATTCTCAAAGAGGACCAAAATTGCCACTGTACTGGTGGCAAGTTACAGTGTGTCCAATTGTGGTTGATCCGACCAATAAAAGTTTGGAATTCTCTACCACAGGTTGAGCACAAATAGTGCATCTGAACATTTGGGGTGGATTCTCTAAATTTACACATCTCATATTACTTTTAAGCTACTTCAATTCTGCTTTGCTCATAGAGCACGGCACCTTTGAGAATGCCATGCTGAGTGGTCTTGTGCCAGTGTCTACCATGCCACATTTCCAAAGTTCCTAAGAGAGTCTCTGAGAATGTCCTTGTATTGCTTCTTCTGACTACTGTGTGAATGCTTGCCCTGTGTGAGTTCTCCACAAAATAGTCTTTTTGGCAAGCACACTTTTGGCATTCGAACAACATGGCCAGCCCATGAGTTTCACTCTCTGCAGTAGAGTTTGAATGCTTGGCAGTTTGCTTGGAGAAAGGACTTCGGAATCTGTTATTCTATCTTTCCAGGTGATCTTCAGAATCTTCCTACTGCAATTCAAGTGGAAGTAATTCAGTTTATTGGAACGGCACAAGTAGACTTGTCCAGGTTTCACAGGCATAAAACAATGAGGTCAATGCAATGGCTCTATTGACCTTCAGTTTGGTAGTCAGTCTAATACCTCTTTTCTCCCACTCTTTCCTTCAGAGCCTCCCAAACATTGAGGTAGCTCTGGCAATGCGTGCGTCAACCTCATTATCAATGTGTATATCCCTGGAAAGCATACTGGCAAGGTAAGTGAACTTATCCAGAGTAATCAAAAGTTCTCCATTTGCTGTAACCAATAGTTCCACTTAAGAATGGCGTGGTGCTGGCAGGTGGAGAGCCTGTGTTTTCTTGGTGTTAATTGTTAGGCCAAAATTAGCACAGGCAGCAGAGAATTGATCCATATTTTGTTGCATTTCAGCTTCAGAGGCTGCATTGAGTGCATAATCATCTGCAAACACTACATCCACTTTAGTCTTGGCTTTTGCCTTTTCAGGTTGAAGAATTTACCATCAGTTCAGGATTTGACATTGATGCTGTGTTCATCCTTACTGAAGATGTTTGACAACATGGCTGAAAAATCATGCTAAAAAGCCTGGGAGCAAGCACACAGTCTTGTTTTACTCCATTGGTGACTGAGAAAGCACGAGAGCATTGTCCATCATACAAAACCTGGGCAAACATGCCATCATGAAGTCGACATACAATACTGATGAACTTCTTCAGGAAACCAAATTTTGACATAATTTTCCATAAGCCCTCATGATTGATGGTATCAAAGGCCTTGGTCAGATCTTCAAACATCTGCAGATCTCTATTCTGCTCCTATTATTTCTCCTGGAGTTATTGGGTAACAAACATGATATTGACCATTCTTTGACCCTTTCTGAAGCCACACTGACTCTTAGGTAGATGACTATCTTCGAGGTGAAGAATAAGCCTATTACAGAGGACTCTGGCAGGAATCTTGCCAGCGGTAACTAAGAGAGAGACTCCCACCTCCCCTCCCACCAGTGATTGTCACAGTACAATCTATTACATTTACCTTTATAGAGATTGACAATGGAGGTGTCCTTGAACTCTCGGGTGATAACCTCCTCTTGTCATATAACCTGGAAAATTTCAATTAGCTTTTGTATGAGCAATGGACCCCCCACCTTATAAATCACAGCTGGAATAGAATAGATTTGATAGGTTGGGTGAGAGAGTGTGAAGTGTGATACTGAGGCTGTGAATTTGGATGACTGGAAGGGTCATGGAGTACTGACCAAGAAAAAGGAAATTTGGAAGAGTGTTAAGCTTAAGGGAAAAGATAAGGTAATGGCATCTGTAATCTATGGCCAATCCATCCACACCCGCTCATCCTACAGGACTTTGGACCAACCAAAATGAAAAGGGTGATGGGGAGACTCTTACTTACTAGTCACTAAGCCAGAAAATGGAGAAATATATTCTATAGCCCTTATATGATCTGGAAAAGGTTGGGGGCAAAATTTTCTCAATGGCATATTCTATAGCTATTGCTGTGGGTGTCGGAGTAGAGAATATATGCTTCATTTTGATCTTCCTCTCATATGTGTGAATGTGTATATATGATATGCATGTATCATATATACATATGTATAACTTGTCTATATGCACTTATATCCATTCTCTCTCTCTCTCTCCTCTTTTCCTCTCCTCTTCCTCTCTCACCTTCTCTCTCTCTATATAACTAACCTGAAGGCCTATGTCCAGCTCAGAAGAAGGTAGTTTTGGGAGCTTTTATGACTGAAAGAGAGGGTAGAGTCGGTGAGTAATAAGGTTTACTACTCTGTTTAAGTATGTTTGTTTCCTAATTTAAGAAAACCCAATATGGGAAAACCCCAAATTACAGAGTAGATAAATAGAGATGGGGGTAGAAAGAGGTCTGAGAGGATAACGGTGTTTATTATAATAGGGATCTTTACAAGGAGAGCTTGCCATGGGGTTTCAAAATTAGTTTCCCTGGTTCATTTAGGAGTTTATTTGCAGAATGATAATCATTTGTTGATCTGTACACATAACTCATTAGCTCTGCATATAGCCAGTTCTGCTAAGGCTAAGCTGGTCAAGGCATACATATTAGTTAGATAAGGGTTTTCAAGGAGCAGAGACAAAGGCTCACACTCAGGTGAGCTAAGGACAGAGCTTAATATGGAAAATAATGAACATAATCATTTATACGAAAACAATGCAAGAAGCCGTGTGTCCTTCCACTTTGTGGACACTTTCAGGATCTCTCTACTTTTGTCTGGCTCTGAGAAAAGAAGCTTCACATGAAACTTAATGGCTTTCCAGAAGTCTGCTTTACCTAGTCACTGACCAAACCCTAGATGGTCCACAGATGTTAAAATCTGTATGATTTTGTCCTGAAGTATAAGGAAGCTAGAAACTCCACTTTAGGATGCTCAAAGCCACATTTAAATATATCAATCATGAGTAGGTCGGATAAAACCAGACATAAGTGTTGAGGGAGTTCCTTTGGAGAGGGGTCTACAGTAGTTGGTATTCACAATTCCTTTAGTTGATTCTTCTTACATGTGTCGCCTTCTCCCGAGGGTGAATGGATCTGAGCTAACTAATCTACATCAACGTACCAAATTTTTACAAACATATTAGCAGGTAACTTTTTCACTTGCTATGTTTAAATAAATTGGCTATAGGTTTTAATTGGTTTCTGATTATTTGAAAACAAAGTCTAGAAAACATAATCTCAATGAAAATTCAAATATGAAAATATTAGATTGGAGAAATTTAGTGTTTTTCTCTTTGGTTAAGTGAGGGTACACTACCCTCAGAGAACCCCTAGCAGTCTATCATTTTACCATTCCATGATACTTAACAAAGTGTTTGGTTTCAGTGGAAGTGTAGTGATTAGAGAAGAGGGCAGAGAAATTTAAAGGTAAAGTATTTAATAACCCTTGCTGAGGAACGATTAATCAGTATGCAAGGTCACTAACCATATAATGTAAATCAACAGGAAAATAAAATATGATTGTGTGGTATATTTATTAGGAAGACTAGACATACCTATATATTTCATTTCCTAACTTAAAAATATTATCTGTTGTTTTCATATCACCATAATTTCTGAATATTGCTCCTACCTTCCCTATTAGGTGAACAATCCTTTGTTTAAAAAAAAAAAGAAAGAAAATTTAAAAAAAAAGCAGTTCAGCAAAATGAATTCAATAAAACTTAATGAAATGTTCAATACACACAGTCCCTCTCTTTGCAAAGAAGGGAAGGAAATCTGTTTTTTCATCTCTTCTTTGAGGCCAAGCTAGGTCATTATATTTGCATGTCATTTGGTTTCTTTTCCTGTTCTTCTGATTAATGTTCCTGTATGTTTGCATGTATCATTATTTTGATTCTGCTACTTCACTTTGCATGAGTTCTTATATGTTATCTCATACTTCTCTGCTTCCTATTGGGCAGTATTATACAAGTACAATCATATAACACAATTTATTTAGCCATTTCCCAATTAACTAGCGTCTACTTTTGAATTAATATTTTCCATTATACAGTGAATTAGATCAGCTTAACCAATTTTGGGGGAGGAAGAGGATCAAGCCTAAATCTTTGTAACTTTTTTTTAAATTTTTTTTTTTTAGTTTTAGTTTTAGTTTGCAACACACGGTTCTACATAATTTTGAGTTCCAGATTTTCTTCCCTCCCTCCTTCCCCTCCTCCCTCCCCAAGATGGCATGGAATCCCATATAACTTCCATGTATAACTTAGCATTGAATTAATTTACACACTAGTCAAGTTGTGGAGAAGAATTATGACCAATGGAATGAATCATGAGAAAGAATAAACAGAGCCAGAAAAAAAAACACACAACCCAACAACAAATAAAAAAGAGAGAGAGAGAGAAAAAAAGGGGGGGGGAGAGATAAAGGCCAGCATAAAGTGTGCCTCGATCTGCATTCATACTTCATAGTTCTTTCTCTGGATGTAGATAACATTCTCCATCCTGAGTCCTTTGGTGCTGTCTCTGCAT
>JAQQSZ010004164.1:0-14234 GCA_028646595.1 Phalanger gymnotis | reverse complement strand
AAATCAGTTAGAGACAAGGATAGGGATAGGAATAGGAAATGGACCTGTGATCTGACAGATATACAGAATTCATTAATAAGGGAATTTATTTTGCCAAAACAGATTGGCATCTCCTTTGCAATTTATAGTTTTAGAGTTGTCTAGGAGCACTGGACACGAAAGGTTTGATAACTTGTTCAGGGTCATGAAGCCAGTATGTGTCTGAAACATGATTTTGACTTAAATCTTCTTGGTTTTGAGGCCAGCTTCCTATGCCACTTAACCATAGCTTTCTCTGGCAACAAAGAGTAGAGAAAATGATGATTATTCACTTCAAACGTTGCTTCTATTCCTAAACTTAAAATGGTGACGAGAAATGTAGATTGCCATCTTTTAATCAATAATAATATTCGTAATTATAATTAATAATGAAATAATATTTATAAAGTACTTGAAGCTTTGCAAAACACTTTTCACATATTATCATATTTTAACCTCACAACAACTCTGGGAAATAGGTGCTATTATTATCCCCATTTAGAAATGAAGAAACTATAGATTCAGGAGATTTAATCACTTGCTCAGGATCACACAGCTAGTAAGTGTCTGAGGCTGGACTTGAACTCAGGTCTTCCTTATTCTAAGTCAGGGGCTAATCTGCATTGGTAGAAGGAATTTCCTTGCTCAGAGTTCCCAAATGCCAATAAAATCACTAGTCAGTTTACTCCTCAAAAGGGGAGCATTTATGGGAAAGCATGGACAAGAATCACACAGGTGTGGAGGCAATTTTTTGGTTTCAAAGTGTACCGGTAGAAAGTATGCCATATAGATGTGTTAAGTGATACATTCAAATGGCAAAGCAATATTTAAAATGGCATCACCCGTGACATACTGTGGAGTGGCAAAAAGGCAACTACATCTCTTAAAAAAATTAATTCTTGGGCCTTCCCTGCATGCCCTTAGATATCAATAGTCAAATGTTTTTATTCCCAGTTGACCTCTTTCTTCTCAACACTGTCTGTACAGAGGACTTACATTTGGTCTTTGATTTGCACTCTTCTACTCAAACTTCTTCACCTTAAAAAGTCTTTGTTTTCCCTACTTGATTCTGTAGATGATGTATATTTTATTTCATCTGTTTGTTAGCTTCTTATTTATTATCTATTTCATCCTCTGGTTTATACATTTGGAAAGCCATTGGTTTTACCCTTCTCTTGAACACTATCCTCTGATATTTTTCATTTTTCCTACCATCTTTCATCCTCTTGAGCAATGCCTTCTACCCTTGATCATATTCTTATGACAGTTTAAATTTATTCCTGTTTTTGTTCTGGTTCAGAGTTTTTTGTTTGTTCGTTTGTTTTTACTGAGACTAGGTCTTACTATCTTACCCAGGTTGGAAGTTCAGCAGCCATTCCACTACAGATACAGATACAGATACAGATACAGATACAGATACAGATACAGATACAGATACAGATACAGATACAGATACAGATACAGATACAGATACAGATACAGATACAGATATACTGTATACAGATACAATCCCGCTACAGATTCTCTGACCTGTGCTAGTTTGCTGCTCTTTAGGCAGCCTAGTGCTGCCCTATCCCCACCCCAAGCACCCCTTGCTGGTGCAAGTAGACAGGGTTAGGATGGAAATCATTATATTGATGGTGGACTTGGTGGATCTCAGAACTCTTGAAACCCAGACTCAGTTTCCCAGTAGCTAGCATTTCAGGTGTGTACTATAAAGCCCAGTTATTCCTTTTCTAGTAGGATTTTATTCACCCACACAAAACCTGCGACAAATTTCCCCTTTTGAGAATTTAATCTTGGCCATTAAAATGGTAGACTCAGAAAAGATGTCCTTTAGTGTATATAAATCCTGCAAATTCTCACAGCCCATTTTCATTTCCACGATACTTTAAATTTTCAGATTTCACACAGTTTCTAGGTCTATTTCAGAAAGCATTTTGTAACCTATGTTCTTGCAAACTGATTCAAAATATTTGGTTACATGAGGCATGTTTTGATTGCTTCTGACCCTCTTGCCTTTTCCTCAGATATTATATAGCTAAGACTCCCTTCTGGCAACACACTTTTTTTGTTTTGTTTTATTTTAACAGCAAACATTTACAAAATACCACCTGTTAAGTTCGAGGCATAGTCCTAGGTTCTACACTTTACTACTAGATAGTACATGCCTTGAAGGAAGGGATTGTGTTATTTTATAACTTAGTATCCTCAGTGCCTAGCTTGTACTATATTAGTGACACTTTTAGAGAACTTTTAATATATTTTTATTTATAAAAACATTTTCAAAGCAATTTGTATATATTTGAGATTCACAGCAAACTTGAGAGGTTTGGGAACCATATCTTCATTTTACAGAAGAGGAAAGTGAGGCCCAGAGATATTAAGAGACTTTCCCATAGTCAAACAGTAAGTCTCCACTACAGATTCACTTTCAACACAAAGCCTTTCCTAATTTCTCTTAATTCTAATGTCTTCACTCTTTCATTTCTACTTTAGCTTTTATATAGCTTGTTTGTGCATGGTTGCTTGCATATTGTTTCCCCCATTAGATTGTGAGCTCATTGACAGTATGGACCATCTTTTACCTTTCTTTGTATCTTCAAAGCTTACCATAGTACCTGGCGCATAGTAAGCACATAATAAATACCTATTGACTGACTGACTTTCTGAGGTGTGCTGCTGAATGGAGATAGAGGAAATCACAAAACCATGCTGACTTAATCAACTACAAATTTAGATCACCTAATCTCATCTGAGTATTCACTATAGAAAGAAAAGGGTGTACTTTTTTTTCTAATTGATTTATTATTTCACCGTCCTCAATTTTTGTCTCTTCAAACCTCCTGTGACACCCCAGCCTGGTACTCTCAGCTTTGGAGCTTTCCTCATATTTTGCAGGGAGTTCTCTCTTGGCCTTTCTTTCTCATTTCACCTCATTCAGACATCTTCCTCCATTATGTCCTCCTTCACGCTGGCCCCAGATGAAGAAGTGGCCATTCTCTTTACTAAAATAAAACCCTCCAAATACTCATGATAGAAACTGCTATCCACATCCAGAGAAAGACATATAGAATCTGAATGCAGATCAAAACATACTATTTTCTCTTTGTTTTTTGGGTTTTTTTTCTCTTTGTCATGCTTTTCTCCTTTTGCTCTGATTCTCTTTCACAACATGACTAATGTGGAAATATGTTTAATATGATTGTACATGTAGGGCCTATATCAGATTGCACTCTGTCTTGGGGAAGGGGAAATATTTAGAACTCAAAATTTTATAAAAATGAATGTCGAAAACTAAAAATAAATAAAAAGGAAATGAAATAAAACAAAGTAAAATTCTCTGTGTGTGCCTTTGATTCCACATCTCCCTGATTTTTGTAGCATATTGTCTCTATTCTCATCCTCATTCTTTCTTTTTTCTTTTTATCTTCAAGCACTTCCTATCTGATGAATGCTTTGCTTCCCTGTTGCCCACAAATATATCAATATCTCCCTCATTCTTAATTATAAATAAACAAAACCAATAAGTAAATTAATGGAAAAATAAACAATAGAAAATAGAGGAGACGAAATTTGTCAATTGATTGGGTATGTAGAGTGAGAAGAAAGGACTGAATATGACACTGAAACGGGGGGATTGTTTGATAGAAAGAATGTTGGTGTTTGTGACAATAATAGAGAGCTCACAAGTGGGGAGGGCTTGTGGGGAATGATGATTTCTGTTTCAGACATGTTGAGTTTCAGATATCAGCAATTCGTCAAGTTTGAGGTATCTATGAGGCAGTTAGAACTCAAGAGTTCCAGTGCAAGATGTATAGACTTGTGAGTCATCTGCATAGACGTGAAAATTTATTGTTTGGAAGCTGACAAGATAACCAAGTGAGACTGAAATTGAGCTGGTGAGATAACCCAGTGTAGATTAAAAAGAGAAAGGGGCCCAGGACAGAGCCTTGAGGGTTATCCATGTTATTGGGTTTGCCATAGAGGAAGAATAGTAAAGGAAATTGAGAAGAAATAATCAGACAGGAAAAGAATCAAGAGAAATCAATGTCACAAAAACCTAGAGAAGAGAGTATCCAGAAGGCGTAATTAGCAACATCAAATGCTACAAATAGATCAAGGAGGTTAAGAATTGAGAAAAAGCATATTAGACTGAAAAATTAAGAAATCAGTGGTAACTTTGAGAGGGTAGTTTCTATTGATTGATGAAGTCAGAAGCCAGAATACAGAGGTGTTTAGAAAGCAGTGAAGGGAGAGGAAATAGAGATGCCAATTGTAGAAAGTTTTCTCTCGAACAAAAGGAGGAAAGATATAGGATGCCAGTTAGCAGGGATGATAGGGTCGAGAAAGAATATTATATTATAGCTCTAATTCAAGGAAGCCCTCATTAGCTCTGTCCTGGACTACTGAAATAACCTAATTGGTCTCCCTGTCCCATAGCACTCTTCATTCTAGTTCATCCTCTTTACGCTGCCAAAGTGATTCTTTGGAATATAGGTCTAACTGCATTGCTTTTCTAATCAGTGAACTCCAATGATTTTCTACTATATCCAGGATCAAATATAAATTCCACTGTTTGGCCTTTAAAAGGTCCTCACAACCCGAAACCCATCCCTCCTATGTAATCTTCTTATACTTCAGATATGTTCACATTCTACAATCTAACTACATTGGCCTATTTGTAGTTCATCACACCTGAAACTCCATCACCCTTTATTCACCCTTACTTCTGCCTTTTTGTTTTTCTGGCTTCCATCAAGACTCAGCTCAAAGCCCACCTTCTGCAAGAAGCCTTTCTTGGAGTCTTTAGCTGCATTTATTTTCCTCTTAAATATTGCTTTACATCTATTCATGTATGTCATATATGTACCTAACTATGTACGTGTTATCTCCACCACTAGATTATGAGCTCCTTGAGGACAAGTATTTTCTTACCTTTTCTAAGGAAGACCCTTGCTCAGCAGAATTTATGGCTAAGTCTTTCCTCAGTGGCCTGAAGCAGAGCCCTAGAAATGGAAACCTTTACATATAACATAATATATTTTACACGTTTACATATTACATATAAATACATTGGCAGCTAAGTGCCCCTCCTGGTATGGAGCACAGGGCCTAGAGGCAGGAAGGTGAGTTTAAATCCAGCTGCAGACACTTACTAGCTGAGTGACCCTGAGCAAGTCACTTAACTTCTGTTTGCCTCAGTTTCCTCATATGAAAATGGGGATAGTAATAGTACCTACCTCTCAGGGTTGTTGTGAGGATCAATGAGATAATAATCGTAAAGTACTTACAACAGTGCCTGGCACATAGTAAGCACTCCTTAAATGTTAGATATTATTACTATTATTATTATTAATTATGATAATGATATCTTAAAGGAAAGATTAATCATAGGCAAGTTACACAGTCTGATACTTGATTATTTTGCCCTATTTCTCATCATCATATAGCCAGAAAATGAGACAGTAAGAAACTTTAGTGTATATCAATCTGATTGCAGTTTGCTTAGTTATCTTTCATAGATGCCAAAATAAACAATAATTTACATGCATATATTGTATAAGCAAATATTAGTTAAATTACATGTATTTCATACTCTTTTGGGGATATTGCCTAATGAAGTGATAGTGCTTTTGAATGATTCTTTTAACAAACTGATAAAAAATTACCATCCATCCTGTTTGTCAGAGAGAAGAAGGACAGTTAGCATATGTATGTCAATGTGGGTGGGACTCCTAAGGCTTATAATTAAATACTTAAATTTATGAATTCCATCTAGGATTTAATAATTTAACACATTTGAATCTTTTAAAATAGAAAGAAATAGAAAATTTTAAAATAGAATTTACTAACTACGATCTAGGTTCAAAATTCATAAAAACTTATTCTCATATATACATCCCTATATCCTTTGAAAGATCTGAAACTTCCTGATGAAGAGGTCTGATTCTTTATTATCTCTTTCCCTTGGTTGCTCACAACAAGGAAAAAGGAATTTTGTCCAGATAAACACACAAAGTATGCAAACAATCACTACTGACTGAATACATTTTATGCACTCTAGTGCACCCAAATACACACACACACACACATGATAAAACAAGGCAAACTTACTTAACTATTCCTGTCATTAGAGGGGATGAGATCACATTTGGAAAAGGAGGAAGTTTTTATTTTTCCTAAAAAACATATAGTTGTCCTCTCATCTTTTTTTCTTTTGTACCCAGTATGCCACTCCCTAAGTTTGGCAGGGTGCTCCACCTTGTCCCATTGATGGGATTTCTCTAAAAGTTGATTTTCTGTTTGCAGATGATTGTGCACTCAATGCAGCCTCTGAAGCTGAGATGCAAAAAAGTATAGATCCATTCTCTGCTGCTTGTGCTAATTTTGGCCTAACATTAACACCAAGAAAACATAGGTGCTCCATCAGCCACCACCTCACCATCCATATATGGAGCCATCAGTTACAGCAAATGGAGGAGTTTTGAATACTGTGGATAAGTTCACTAATGAGGTTGATCAGGAAAGGGTTTGTGGGAAGAAGAAAAGGAGGACAGCAGTAGCCTCAATGGAGATAACACTGCGATTACTAAAGTTTGGCTAATGTGATTGGAGGAAATGGTGCAGAGTTGGGGATGATTGGGACATCCAATCAAAGAGCTATGAACTGACCAGAATCTGTATTGCTGTTATTCCTTTCATTTCCTTTCCCTTTCTTTCAGTGGAGGAACAAAATGTTATTGCTGGTTATCCATTTATTTCCATTCTTTCCTTTCATATAGCCCTGCCAGACTGTTCTAACTACCATTCAGAGTTTGGGAAGTTTTGTTCTTTTCTTGAGTGTTTCCTTTTCACTTTAAAGCCTTTAAAAGGTGGTATCTTATTAATTTGCTAATACAGTAAAGACTTTTGGAGTGGAGAAATTTCCCTTTCAGAGACTGTAACAAATTTTGCCTGGTGAATTTGGTCCAGGGAAACAAGTTACAGGGGAGCAGAAAGATAGCAAGTTAGCTTTGTAAGTTTTCAAAGACACCTCTGTATTTCTTCATTTTTGTAAATTCAAAAGTGAGCACAGGATGAAATACTTTGTGAGTTAAAATTTTAAAAAAGCCCCCATGACACCAGTGATAGGTTTAGGGCTTTCTCAGACATATTTTTTTTTGGGGGGAAAAACCAACTTCTAGAAGGAAGGAAGGAACAAGGACACTCCACAGCAAGAGAAGACTAGTGGGAAGGTATCAACTGCACATATCTTGTAATATGTGCATAGCAATATTACCATAGCAACCCAGTGATGCTAGCAGTGTTTAAACTTGATCAGGAACTCCTCCAAGTTGTTATCACTATATACATGTGAATTATGATGATGATAGTGCTGATAATACTATACATAAATGGTAAATTAAAATACATGAATATAATCCATCTTATTTTTACAAAGCCAAATCAACTGTTTCTGTAGTCAGCTAGGGCAGGGTTATAAAACTCAAATAGAAATAAAGGCCATTAAAGTACACATAAAGATACCTGCAAGCTACATATTGACTTAGAAAACTGCATATAAATGTTATCTATTTTTATTATATTTTAAAATTTATTTTGTTGAATATTTCTCAATTATATTTTAATCTGGTTCAGGCTACACCTGGGAATATTGTGGGCTACATATGGTTTCTATAATATATTTGACAACTCTGGGCTAGGAGATGGGAAAAATGGTAAAAAGGCAAGTCAGGAAGCTGCTACCACAAGAACTTTTTTGAGCATTAGCATCATATAACTTCATCTCTATGTAAGGAAGGCCCTGGAATGGTGATGCAAGAAACTATTGGAGAAAAAGGGACACCTGGAAAGGTCTGGAAGGTACTCTGATTTTTATGTTGTGTTGACTCAAGGGGAATTTGTGTGTCGTTGCTTGAGAATATTTCACCCACAATGGCTGAAATTCTAAAAATTCTAAAACACATACATAACCCAGATATAAAGGGAGATATCACAAGTAAATTAGAAAAATATGGAACATGTTACCTCTCAGACTTACAGAGAGAAGAATGTATGAACAAACAAGAGACAGAGGACTTTATAAGTTACCAAATGGATAATTTTGATTACATTAAATTAAAAAAGGTTTTGTACAAATAAAGCCAATGTAGCCAAGTGTAATGGTAATTAAGGTCATACTTTTTTTTTTACCATTATCTTTTTTGGGACACTAAGGTGATAAAGTGCCTTTGATGAGTTTGGCCTTTGTTTCTTTGATTGAATCAAAAGCCTTCAACCTGCTTAAGAAACAAGAAAGCCTTGTTCACATAGGTTTGAGTCACATGGTTGTGATGTCCTTTGACCCTGAACTGGGTATATACATTTAGAGGTTAGCATTTTGTTTGGGGCTCTCTCTCAATGGAAGAGTGTCATATGATTTGACCAGATGAGACTCTGGGTAGCCACTGGAGCTCCCCGGCTTTGAAAAACTCAGATATTGGTGCTTCTTTCTCTAGTAACTGCATGTATTGCTATGAACAGATAGAAGCCTGTCTGATGATTTGTGTTTGTTCTGTTTATATAATGTATGCTTGTAATTTCTGTTTGTTCTATTGTTGAACTACTCCCTGAAGTTCAAGGCGCTGGCTTTTACTCCTGAACTAAGTGAATGATATATGTATGTTTAACTAAAGTAAGATTGTTAACCCTTAAAGTTGCTTTCTTTGGAAAAGCAGATCAAAGAACTGCGATGCCAGCCCTTTTGTGTGCTGGTGTTGTTGGTCTTACACAGCCACAGCAGTGACAAGCATCATTGTTATTACACCAATATTATAAGGGAAGTGGAAAATTGGGAAAATATTTTTATAAGCACTTTCTCAGATCAAGCTCTCATCTCTAAAACATATAGAGAACTTTGCCAAATTTATAAGAATGTGAGTCATTTCCCAACTGATAAATGGTCAAATGATATGAGGATATTTTTTAATGAAGAAATCAAAGATATACATAGTCATATGAAAAAATGCTATAAATTATCATTGACTAGAGAAATACAAATTAAAACATCTTTGAGCTATCATCTTCTACCTATCAGATTGACTAAAATTATATAAGGTAGAAGTGAAAAATGTTGGAGGGCATGTGGAAAAATTGGGACAATAACACATTGTTAGGGAAATTGTGAATTGATCCAACCATTTTGGAAGGCAATCTGGAATTAGGCCCAAAGAGTTACAAAACCATATATCCTTTGACTCAACAATACCACTATTAAGTCTTTTCCCCAAGATGATCAGGGAAAAAGGAAAAGATCCTGTGTATTCTAACATATTTATAGCAGCTCTCTTTGTGGAGACAAAGAACTGGAAACTGAGGGGAGGCCCATCGATTGGGGAATGGCTAAACAAGTTGTGGCATGTGATTGTGATGGAATACTATAGTACTGAAAGAAATGATGAGTAAGTTGATTTTATTAAAAAAAATTGAAAGACATGCATGAAATAAGCAGAACCAAGAGAACCTTGTATGCATTAACAATATTGTTCAAAGGATAACTGTGACTGAATAAATTATTCTGAGTATTATAAATATTCAAATCAATAAAATGAGTCCTATGAAGGAAGATGCTGTCTAACTTCAGAGAAAAAGAATTGAAAAATAGAATTTTGCATAGGATTTTATCCATTGCATATTTGTAGGTGGCTGCAGTTGGAAATTTCCAGAGACCTGAACAGTATAGTCTTTACCACTAGTGATTAAAAGCAAGCAGTTACTGGGATCGGATAACCCTCTGGCTTCTTACTATTGCACTAGTATTTCAATGGAAATATTGAGGCTTTTTAGTTCCATCTTCCTATCTGTTAACTAAGACTATACATTTCTCCAATTCAAGTCTTTAACTCTTGTTTTTCTCTTCTTTGTGAAACAGAATTGCTGTACAAATTTTGTTTGCTCTTATCCCATGCAGCTCAGTCCTTTTACTCTGCAGACTCACTTTGCCTTGTCACCTTCATTACTAGTTCCTACATTTTTAATCTTTGGAGTCATAATTGGAAGTCCATTACCCTCCATCCTTGACCTTTTTCAGTCATTCCTTTTCCCTGGGGATATGTCATCTCCTAAAGCTCCCACCAGGGGAGTCTACTCCTCTATTCTCTTTTTTTTAAGGACTTGATATAGGGGGAAAGGTGGTGGAATTTAAAATTTTGAACTTTGACTTTTTTCTAATCCTGTACTCATATTCTAGTTTCCCATACTTCTCTAACTAGAGTAGACTCCATAATTAACAACTGTGATTATATTACCTCCTCTAATTGAAAAAGAAAAAAAAAACTTTAATGATTTACCAAATAAATTCCAAATTCTTCAGCCTTGCTTTTCCATATCCCTATACAATCTGGTTTTAACCTATCTTCCCATCCTTACCTCACACCATTTTTCATGATATAATCGGTGTATAGAACTCATTGTTGATCTTCAATGGGACCACTTATTTCTAATTTTCTGATTTTCTAATGTCATGAATGTTTTAACATCCCTACAAAGCATAGGTGATTGACTCAGTAGAGGTGTCCTCATTTTAAATATCCAACATGATCGTTTAACTTCTTTTGCTCCAAGTGTATTGCATTTGGGCTAGGTAGGAAGCAGGGACCACAACAAAGAATGTTACAGTAAGACATCAAGCTGTGGGTTCTACTATGCAAGGGATGAGGAATTAAGGGAGTTCATATTAGATTATATTTTCTCAGAAAGGTCAAGGACGAAGGATAAAAAGTGAGGGATTATGGAATTGAGGAAGAGGACAAAAGCAGTACCCTCAGAAGTTAAAAAAAAAAAAAAGCAAACTCATTGATACAAGCCAGAGATCAGAAACTGAAGTGGAAGCCAAAAGTTAAGCAGAGGTAGCAACTAAATTCCTACAGGTTGTACACAGTAGACATTTAGTAAATGCATTGGACTGGATTGGATTAATTTTTTTTCCTACTTTTACTTTGGAAAGATACTGACCAATAATGGAATTTCTTCAGTGAGTCAGTCTAACAAGCAAGTATCTGGATATAAATGGTTAATTCCAGCCTCTGTCAATCAGATTTAAGAGGAGGGTGTCCTGACACAAGGTTTTCTTTTCTTTGACTTTTTTTCATAGGAAACTGCTTTCTAGCAAAGTACCAAGAATCTGACATTTTGTTCCTACAACAAATATCTAATGAGGACTTTAAGGATTAAAGCAAAAGACCCCATCCTCCTCCCTTATAGTTAAAGCTTTTGACTTTGTAAAGATATAACTAGTTTTATGAAAAGAGATGGTTACCAAGGTTCTAGCCCTTGCCAGTAATTAGTTACTGAAACACTAATGATATTCTCACTGTAAATAGACTGGACCTTCTACTCTTTGTCATCCCTTTGGTAAATTGAATGGCCTTTCTTATGGTAATGTGGAGAGGAAATAAATGGCACATTAAGGAGCTGCCTGAATAGCAAAATGGATTGACATTTCAGTATTATCTGAATTGTATGTTAAGTGGCAGCTTTGTCAAATTAAAATGAATGGCAGGCAGAGGCGAAAATTACCAGTTCTTTCCCTCATGCAGTATGAATCTTAAGTGACCTTTAAATTCTGATCATGGAAAAACACTATTCAGTTTGGGTTACATAGATGAGATAGTAGAAGTTAATTGGGAAAAGGGAGGAGTGCTGGGTTCCAATCCGCAATCCCTCAGTTTTCCCTTGGATAGCTATTTTTCTCCATCCAAGATCTCATTGCTTCTGTCAGAGAGTAATAAGGGTGTAGTGGAAAATTCCAGAGGATTGATGATGAACCATGCTACACACTTCTTGGCTAAAAAGAGGTCATCTTGATCAAGATGCAGGATGAGACATACATTTTTGGATATGGCCCATATGTGCATTTTGTTTGACTTTATTAGTAACAAGGCATTTTTTCCTTTTTTTTCTTCAAAAATTTTGGGGGTATTCACTTTTAGGGCTGTATCCCAAAGAGATCATAAAAATGGGAAAAAGACCCACATGTACAAAAATGTTTATAGCAACTCTCTTTGTGGTGGGGAAGAACTGGAAATTGAGGAGATGCCCATCAATAGGGGAACGGCCGAAGAAGTCGTGGTGTATGAATGTAATGGGATACTATTTTGTTACAAGAAATGATGAAAAGGTAGACTTCAGAAAAACCTGGAAATACATATATGAACTGATGCCAAGTGAAGTGAGCAGAACCAGGAGAACATTGTACACAGTAACAGCCACAGTATACATGACTGATCTTGATAGACTTAGCCCTTTTCAGCAATGCAAGAACCTAAAACAATTCAAAGGACTTATGATGGACAATGCCATCCACATCCAGAGAAAGAACTATGGAGTCTGGATGCTGAGAGAAGCAGACTATTTTATTTTTGTTTTGTTTTGTTTTGTTTTTCATGGTTTCTCCCATTCATTGTCATTTTTCTATACAACATGATTAATAGGAAAATATATTCAATAGGTATGTATATGTAGAACCTATATCAGATTGCAGGCTGTCTTGGGGAAGGAGAAGGGAGGGAGGGGAAGAAAATTTAAAACTTATGGAAGTGAATGTTGAAAACTAAAAGTAAATTAACTAATAAAAACATTGGGGGTGTATTTTGGATGGTAACAACAGTATAGTAAAAAATTATAAAAGAAAGAAAAGATTGGAGAGCAGTTTTGTGAATAGGAAAAAATTCAGAAGGTAACAAGTCAGAAAGGTAGCTTGGAATTCAATACAACAAATTTACTTTGTAGTTATAAGGAAAAGCAAGTTGTACATAATGGAGCCATGGTTTAAGATGCAATCCTCATAATTTGCTCTACTTTGTATATGAGAATGCTCATTTATTGAATATTTGTAAAGTTCAGAATAAAAAAATTAAAAATATAAAAAAGCACCTGATTTTTACAAAGTATGCTCCAAAGATATTGAAGCAGGAAAAATAAGAGATATGTATTCTAGTCCTGACTCTTCCTTTAACAAGTTTTATGACTTTGGGAGGAAGGAAGGAAAAAGGCATTTATTTTTAACAGTATTTTGTTGTTTCTCAATTATATGTCAAGACAATTTTTAGACTTCATTTTTACAAGATTTCGAGTTTCAAATTTTTTTCCCTCCCTTCCTCTCTGCCCTCCCCTCTTCTGAAAATGGTAGGCAATTTGATATAGGTTATAAATGTGCTATCATGTAAAGTGTATTTTCATATTAGTCACCATTGTGAAAGAAGAAACATGTCAAAAGGAAAAAAAAAACATTAAAAAGAAGAAAGTAAGTAAAAAAAGTATGCTAGTATGCTTTGATCTGAATTTAGAGTCCATCATTTCTTTATCTGGTTGTGGATAGCATTTTCTTTCCTGAGTCCTTTCTGTTTGTCTCTGATCATTCTGTTTCTGAGAAGAGCTTTGTCATTCATAGCTGATCATACTTACAATGTTGGATGTTGCTGACACTATGTGCAATGTTTTTCTTGTTCTGCTCATTATATTTTGCATCAGTCTGTGCAAATCTTTTCAGGTTTTTCTGAATTTTGGTTTCTCATCATTTGTTATTGCATTATAGTATTCCATTAAGTTCATATATATGAATTTGTTCAGCCACTCACCAGTTGATAGGCATCCCCTTAGTTTCTAATATTTTGCCAGAACAAAAAGGGCTGCTATAAATATTTTTGCACATGTAAGTCCTTTCCTCTTTTTTATGACCTCTTTGGGATACAGATCTAGTAGTGGTATTGCTGGATCAAAGGGTGTACACAATTTCTTTGCCCTTTGGACATAGTTCCAAATTGCTCTCAAGAATGGTTGGATCAGTTCACAACTCCATCAACATTGTATGTCCTAATTTTCCCAACTTTTCTCTAACTTTTATCATTTTCATTTTTTTGGTTGTATTGTCAAACCTGATAGGTATGAGGTGGTATTTCAGGACTGTTTCAATTTGCATTTCTCTGATCTAAAGTGATTTAGAACAGTTCTTCATATGCCTATAGACAACCTTGGTTTCTTTATCTGAAAACTGCAGGTCCATATCCTTTGATTATTTATTGGTGAATGGCATGTATTCTTTTTTTTTTCCTTTTCCTAAATTTAATTAATTTATTCTTAGTTTTCAACATTCACTTCAGCAAGATGTTAAGGTCCAAATATTTCCCCATCTCTCCCCTCACCCCACCCCAAGACAGCATGCATTCTGACTACCC
>JAQQSZ010004163.1:0-14234 GCA_028646595.1 Phalanger gymnotis | reverse complement strand
CCCCACGGTCCCAAAGCAATAACAGAGCTAGCTCTCCGGTGCGTTGGGTGGATCCTTCACAGAGGATGTATCGCAAGCAATAGTCAAGAATTACCGGACCAGGAATTGGAAGATGTCTGAGCTTGGATCCTTCTCCCTACCCTTACAAGCTGTGTGGCCATAGACCAGGCACCTCTCCTTCTCTGAGTCCCTATGTCTGCAACTATCAAATAATTATAGCACTGGCATTAATTCTATTGGAGTATTAAATGATATTAAATGATATAAAATGGCAGTATAGAAGTCAGCATGATTTAGGGACAAAGCCACAGATTCCCCCATCCTGCCCCCACTACACACATACATACGAATGTGTTATTCTTGTAGAGAATGTAGAGAGATGTGCTAGACAATATGGGGATTCAGAGCTAGAAGAATGGCCAGACCCAAAGTATAGCCGCAAGTGCTTGGTTCCGTGTAAACCTCCAAGGAGGTCTCCAATGGAGAGCACCATAGATTTGTGCCTGGTCCTGGGCTCTTTGCCAATATAAAGGAATGGGTGCAACTGGAAAATAATTTGTCTAAAAATAATTTTGTGATTTTAGGAGTCTCTATCTGAGTAAGAAGTGCATTATGGCAGCTAATGTGACCTTGGGTAGGACAGTATAGAGGGAATTGGAGTCAGGGCAACTTGAGTTCAAATCCTGCCCCAAACGTTTCTTAGCTGTATGACTCTGGGCAAGTCACTTAATCTTTCTAAGCCTTGGTCTTCTCACCTATAAAATGGGGTTGATAATAGCATCTGCCTCATAGAGTTGTGAGGATCAAATGAGATAAAGGATATAAAACATTTTGCAAACCTTAAAGGCTTCTTATAGGAATGCTCACTATTAAGAGAGGCATGATGTCCAAGAACAGGAGGAGAGTAGTCCCTTGGTACTCTTCCCTGGTCAGACCATGCTGAGAGTAGTGAGTTTATAGCCAGATCCCAATTAATAAGAATAACGAATCCCATGAAGAGGTTGCATTATTCACATTGCATTTTTCCATCGGGCTGGAGCCAACGTCCACATTTTACATATAACTATAACTTCAAATGGTGTGATTCAAATAATGGAACCACTTCACTTCTCTTTAGTCTTTAAAGGACACTGATCAGCTTTAGAGTTTCCAGAGGAGAGCAATCAAAGTGTTGATGTGTCCTGAGGTTCTGCTAGATGAGGCTCTGGGGAGGGAACTAGGACCAAGTAGCCTGGAGAAGAGAAGGCAGCATTCAGGGGCACGGCAGTTGAGGACAGCATGTGGAAGACAAATAGTATTTGTTCTGCTAGCCTCCCCACCCCTGCCCTGGCCCTGGAATGTAATTAGGAGCAATGGGTGGACATTAAAATGAGTCACATCTAGCCTTGATGTAAGGAAAAACAACTTCCTACCGTTAAGAGCTGTCCCAAAGTGAAATGGGCAAGAATAGGTTCCCCCTCACTAGCAACCTCTGCCCAACTTGTGGGCTTTTAGTCACTAGTGATCTTTAAGCTATGCTTGGCCAACTACTTGTTGGGGATGTTACAATAAGGATTCTCATACATACATGCGTATGTATATGTGTGTATATATATACACTCATATATGTGTTTATATATGTGTCTGTGTGTATATACACACACATGTGTGTACACACACACACATATATGTATATATATAAAATAGCTAAGGAAACTGAATTGCAGACAATTAAGTGAATTACCCCAGGTCACAGTGGGAATAAGAGGAAGAGGCAGAATATGCACTCAGATCCTCTGAAACTCCACATCTGGTCCTCTTTCCCCATGCCACATTGCCTCTGTCTGATTCACAATCTGCTGACCAAATGTCTTCTAAAGTCCAACATCTTTAAGGATGCTTCATTTTAAAATGAGCTACTTTACATATTTCTAGCAAGAAAAAAGCTGAAAAAAATACCATTTCCCCACAGGAGTAGCTGTCTGGGGTTTGGGTTAACTTGCTGAATCCTATAGGAATGAGAGGGGTCATCTGATGGAATCAGTAAGAAGACCCTGAACTGTTCGATCATCTATCCTTAAAGAGGTGACTGGAGAAAGGCAAGGGCTGTGATTTCTTTTTCTCCCCTCTCCTCATCAAATGTGCAGAGGAAGACAATCCTACCTAAGGTCTAATAGGTGACCTCTGAAAGATCTCTTGGTCCCGTTTGGGATAACTTGTCAGCCAGAAAAGTGGATTGATTGATTGTCCCCAATATTTTCTGTTTCTTTAACCCCCAACACTTTTATACCATTTTCATAAGCAGATTCTGAAGTCACCTCAGTGGGGAGATGTGAGGTCACTTTAAATGTCCAGCATTTTAGCAACCACTGCCTGGGCTCTCTTGTATGATCAGATTCTACTAGTAAAGCCTTTGGAGGGCAGTGAAGCTCTTCCTATGAAAGTCTTCATCACCTTGAGTGTCAGAGGATCTCAATTCCTGAGCAGAATTGTTTAAAGGGCTGGGTGATTTTATGACTAATAATAACCTTTGTAATTATGCAAGTCAAGAGAGACACAATCAGGAAACAAACTGATTGCCTTGGATCTCAGCAAGGTCATTTAGTTCCCCTGACTTAAACAGAACAACTGCCTGGTGCAGAAGTGAATATTGGCCACAAGATTAGGCTTCCTAACTGAAGGGATGAAGGTCATGCCATTAATTGCCTTCAGACCTGGGAGGCCTGTGCAGGTGGAGAAATTCAGGGTTAGAGTTTCTAATGTGTGCCAGTGGTATTCTAAAGTGAAATATTACTGACAACACTAGCTCACACCAGTCAGTCAACTAACAAGCATTGGGATGCACCTCTTTAGCTGGTGCTATGTGTGACTTCAGTTCAGTGCTTAGGAGAACTGTCTTCTGGACCAAGCTCCCAGTCACTTCTCCTCCCAGGCCCCCAGGGTTTGGAAAACTCAACAGCGGCCACTGGATTGGGAAAGATCAGTTTATATCTCAACCCTAAAGAAGGGCAGTGCTAAGGCGTGTTCAAATTACCAAACGAATGGATCCATTTCACACGCCAGCGAGGTTGTGCTTAAAATTTGGCAATGAGGCTTTGGCAAAACGTGACCCAATCATCATGAGAAGAGCAGGCTGGTTTTCAAAGAGGCAGAACAACCGGAGACCGAACCGCCAACATTCACAGAATTGTAAAGAAATCAGGAAGTTCCAGGAAAACATCTGCCTCTTCCTCATTAACTACGGTGTCCTTTTAATAAAAGGATTTGTTCTGTAAAATTTGAATTCCGTCAAAAGAACACACTTAAGGATCTAGAAGGCCGCTTGCGCCTCAAGGCTGCGGGCTTCCCACTCCTGGCTCTGACTGTGTGGATCACAAGAAAGTGTGACAAGTCCTCAGAGAGACGGAAGTGCTAGATCATCTTATTGGTTCCTGAGGAACCCGTACGTGGGCCGAGAAGCAACGGTCAGACCCAAACGTGGAAAAACTATTGGTTTGAGACTGGAAAGGGAGCATGACAAGGCTGGATACTTTGTCACTTTATTTGTTTAACTTACTTGTGGAGTACAACATGTAAAATTTCAGGCTGGATGAATCAAAAGCTGGAACTAAGGTTTCTGGGAGAAACATCGCTAATCTCAGATATGCGGACGATAACCATTCTGATGGCGGAAAGCGAGGAATTAAGAAGTCTCTTAATGAAGGTCAAAGAAGAGAGTGGCAAAGCTGCCTTGAAGCCTAACATAAAAAAGCACGAGCTCTTGGCAACTGATCCCATCACTTCCTGGCAAATACAGGCAAATAAATAAATGTCAGATTTTATATTCTTTATTTTATATTTATATTCATCTGCAGATGACAATTGCAACCATGAAATTAAAAGACACTTGTTCCTTGGAAGGAAAGCTGTAACAAATCTGGATAGCATGCTAAAAAGCAGAGACATCACCTAGCCAACAAAAGTCCATATAGTCAAATCTATGGTTTTTTTCAGCCAATATACGGCTGTGAGAGTTGGACTATGAGGAAATCTGAGCACCACAGAATGAACATTTTCAGATTGTGGTGCTGGAGAAGATCTTTGAGAGTTCCTCGGATAATAAGGAGATCAAATCAGTCAATACTTAAAGAAATTCATTTACTGAAAAGTCAGATACTGAAGATGAAGTTTAAATATTTTGGCCACATAATGAGAAGAGAGGACTCACTGGAAATGACCATGATGTTGGGAAAGATTGAAGGCAAAAAGAAAAGGGAACGGCAGAGGATGAGATGGATGAAGAGTGTCACGGAAACAACAAACATGAACTTGGACAGGCTTGGAGAGATAGTGGAAGACAGAAGAGCCTGGTGTGCTATGGTCATGGGGTCATGAAGAGTCAGATGTAACCAAAAGACTGACCAACAACAAGTCAAGTCTTACTAACTCTGCTTCCACAGCGTCTCTTGCATTTGTCGCTTTCTCTTCATTCAGACCACATCTCCCTGGCTCATCATTTCTTGCTTGTATGATTGCAGTGACCTCCAAACTGATCATTCTGTTCTGCTCCCCAATGTGTCCTCCACATAGCTATGACACCGATATTCCTAAAGCACAGATCTCACCAGGTCACTCTTCACTCAAGACATTTGCCTCTAGGATAAAACACCAATTCCTTCCTTTTGGCCTTCTAATCTCTTCACTGCCTGGCTGCAGCTTCCTTCCTTTGCATATTATACTCCTTCTCACACATTGTGTTCCAGTGACAGTAGCTGACTTTGCAGAATTATAAAAGGAACTCAGCATCCATGGATCCCCGCTATCACATACTGCACCAAGTGGTTGTCCAGGCTCTGTGAGAAGCCCTCTAAGGAGGCTGGCTGCTCTAGCCTTTGACAGCTCTTACTGTCTGTGAGCTTTTTCCTGACATGAAGTCCAGGTTGACTGCCCATTTCTCCTGGTTCCACCATACTTGCTGTTCCCTCAACAGAACAATCCATCCTCTACATCTAGTCTTCTGCACATACTGCCTCCCTTTCCTGGGATGCCTTCTCTCCTCACTGCTCCCTCTAAAAAAACTTAGTTTCCTTCGAGGCTTGGCTGAAGGGCTACCGCTCTTCCTGGTTCTCCCAGTCCTTCTTGCTCTCCCCACCCTAAATTACTTTGTGTTTGTGTTTGATATATACATTTAAGAAGCATCATGGCATAGTCAATAGAGTCAGCCTCCAAGCCAGGAAAGCCTGGGGTCAAGTCCATACTCTGACACAACCTGACTAGGTGACCATAAACAAATCACTCACCCTTCTGATGATCTGGACAATGCTCTCAGACTGTAAGGTGCACAGAAGAGATATCATGCATTAGTACAGGGAGCTTTCTCCAAAAGATTTTCCCAGTACCAGTGAAAAAAAACCTCACAGATTCAGTCAAGATATACACACACACATACATTTACACACAAATGCACATGGACACACAAAAACACACACACAAATACTCAAGCACAGATACTTACATAATTCTCCACACATAAATACACACATGCATTTACACTCAAATGCACATGTACCCACAATATAATCCATATATGTACATACATACAAACACTCATGCACACATACAAACAAAACATACAACTAAATATGCACGTGTGTTTACACACAAATGCACATGTACACATATACATGCAAATATTCACTTACAGAAATTACCCAAATACTTGTGAACACATATATACATAACTTGCATACACATGCATTTATACACAAATGCACATGCACCCTCAATCCACATACACATATCTACATGCGTACAAAAACTCATGCACACATACAAACACAACATGCACACAAATACACACACATGCATTTACACGCATACGTTTACACACACATGCTCATGCACACACACATACACATACGTAGATACTAAGCATAGCTATCTAGCTATAGGCTTCTCTCTGTCCATGTATTACCCCAAGAGAAGGTAAACTCACTGAGGACAGGGACTGTTTCATTTGTATCTCCATGACTCCCAAGACAGTTCCTCGAGCACTTAGTAAATTCTTGCTAAATTGAATTAAACTGAATTGAGGCTCAAGCTTCCCAGCCTCCCACTGCACTTTGGGCTTTTGAATACTAGAAGCACATTTTTTCCTAACTGGAACCCTGACCCTCAGCTGGAAAGGCTCTTGTATCTTATTCCCCTTCCACTAAATTGCCCAGTGTAGCTGAGTGTTGACTGAACCCAAGGCCATCCATTCATGGGGTGGGCCACAGGGCATACAGTCATTGCCAATAAGACATTTCAAGAAGAGGTGATCCAGGTGAGGTGATTCTCAAGCCTGGGGGACTGTCATCATCCTAAGCTTTGAACTTGGTCTGAACGTTCTGGCCCAGCCTCTGTCTGCCGAGGGCTGGACTTGATGGCAGCAGAGACTTAGGTTGGAATCCCACACCATCCTTCAGCTGCTGAGGCACCCTCACCTAGTCATTCGCTTCCTTATGACTCAGTTTTCTCATCTGTAAAACAGTGATAATGATACCAATAGTAAACACCTCACAGATTGTTGCAAGGCCCAAATGACACCACAGAAGTAGTCAGTCAATCGACTAGCACTTATTAAGAGCCTACTATGTGCCAAGCACTATGCTGAGTTCTGGAGAGGCAAAGAAAGGACAAAAACCGTATTTAAAAAACAGTTCTGATCTCAAGGACCTGATACTCATACACACATGTGTATATATACATACATACATACATGTGTCTATACATATATGTGTGTGTGTGTGTGTCCACACAGCTTGGTGGTGCAGTAGTTAGAGCACCAGGCCTGGAGTCAGGAAGACTCCTCCTGCTGAATTTATATCTGGTCTTAGACACTTAGTAGCAAGTCACTTAACACTTTGCCTCAGTTTCCTCCTTTTTAAAATGAGCTGGTGAAGGAATGGCAAACCACTCCAGTGTCTCTGCCAAGAAAACCCCAGATGGGGCCATGAAGGTTGAACACAACTAAAAATCACTGAACAACAAAAATATGTATACATATAAGTGTGCGTGTGTGCACATATGTGTGTATGCATGTGTATATACATACCATGTGTGTTTTCCCTATATATTTACACAGCAAATAAAAGTGGTGATTATTCTTTTCATTCCCCCAGACAGCCCAAGGGTTTCCTTATTCTATTTCTTTACTGTCTAATCGGGCCATTTTCTAGGATGCTGTCCAGGTAGCTGAAGGTCAGGTGCTCTCTCCTCTAGGAAACAAGTGAGCCACTCTCAGTAAGCCCACAGAGCCCAGAAGGCAAGGCTGACCATCATTTCACAGAGCTGCACTGAGTCTGTCCGGTCACCCGTGAGCCTAGAGCCGTAGGAGCCGAGACAGCCCTGTGTCTGTCACTTGACATGGCTGCTCAGTGAGTTCTCCCCAGAGAAGGGTAGCCTGTAGCCTCCATAGGACTGTGCTGGGGATTGGGTAGCGTATTTATGCCACATTTGTTATTCCGGTGGAGTCCAAACCTGGCTGCTTTTCTGACATGGGCTGGCTCAGAATTGAAATCAGAACAGTAAATATCAACAAAAATCCCATCATTCTTCATTCCCCTCATCCCCCTGCCTTGTTAATGATTTTAATCAGTTCTAACCTTTATTTCTCTCATTATGTTTTCTTTCTCAATTTCTCAAATTTGGTGCATAAATAGGTGGATTTCTTTGCAAAATAATATCCCATTTCATGAACGCTGATGAATGGTGGAGCTCTTTCTTCCCAGAGTTCAGACTAATACTTTCCTTCAGCCACATATTTGCTATTCAAATGGCAGCAAACAACCAAACATCTTGTGTGGCTGTGGAGCCTAATTCTCCTAAATGTTCCTAGGAAGATGAGTGGAATTTCTTAATGCTCATAACCTTCTACAAATTCCTTCTTTATCTCATCATGCATCTTTCTTGAACTTTGAGGTTAGATTTATGGTCCCCTTTTCTGTGTCATCTTCTATTAGAACAGAGGATCCTTGAGAGTAGATGTTAGTTTGTATCTGTATCCCCAGTGCTCAGTACAGTGCCCAGCATGTCAGAGCCACTGAAGAAATGCTCATTCATTCATTCGCCTATTTATGTGGCTGAGCAAATTAGACGTTTCCACTTTCATTTAACCACACCCGTGTGTGTGATCAGAATCTTAAAAAAAAAAAACTTTCAGCAGAATTTAGCAATAACCTCTTTCACCCAAATAGGCAGAGTTGTCACCATATCTTTTTTCATATTTACATTATGATTACATGATTGATGAAGGAATTCAGAGCACCTGGGGTTATGTGTATGAACTAATGCAGAAAAATAAAGCAGAACCAGGAGAGAATACATACATACATATATATACACGCATGTATATGGGCGTTAGTGTTTGTCCTTTGTTTTCAAAGAGAACCAGTGGCATCATGGAGTACTATCTTGATTCATGGTTGAATTGGATTTAAGTGAGGCAGAGCTGCACAAAGTCATCAGCCTCACTCTCTCCCAGAGTCACTGAAATCCAGTGGCAGGACAAAAGTCAAGATGTGGTGATGGCCTGGTATTCCATGGATGACCTTGGCCTCTTTGATGCCTGACCAGTCTCTAAGTGCCCCACAGTGCCTGCTTCAGCTGCCTTCATGGCTGTTGGAACAAATTGTTCTCATCCTACCATTCTGCCAGAGGAAGCCTTCCCATGCTTGGGGTAGACTCCCCTCAACTGACCGACAGTTTTGAGACCTGTCAGTTACCCCCAACCTGGTGTGTCCCATGTGCCACAGTGGTTTACCAGGGTGCAACTGCTGTATGTGCTATAGCTTCTTGGAGCCACAGGTGAGAGTTGGGTATCAGGTAGATGCCAAAGGTGGATGAACAGCCTTGAAAAAGTTCCAGAAAGCCCTCCCATGAGAGGTGCTGTTCCTCCTTGAATAACTCATCCAGCCCAGTTAGGTGGTACAGTAAACAGATCACCAAGCCTGGACTAAGAGAGACCTGAGTTTAAATCTGGCCTCAGACATTTATTAGTTATGTGACCCTGGGCAAGTCACTTAACCCTGTTTGTCCTAGTTTTCTCATCAATAAAATGAGCTAGAGAAGGAAATGAAAAATGAGTCCAGTGTCTTTGCCAAGAAAATATGAGTCAGATATGACAGAAGAGCAACAGATAATAAAATATGTGTATCTATACATATACACACACCCAAAGCATGTAATACCTACAATAAAGTAAAGGAAAGCAACATTAAATGATATCCAAGCTGACATGAAATGCAAATATCTGTCCCAGAGGACAGATTAAACAGTAAAGAAGTGGCCAGGAGTAGAGGGCAGTCAGCTGTATCATTTGCTATAGAAAGGCTGAGAAAGATGCAGCCAGAGACCACATCTCATGTAAAGTTTCTGTCTCTTCTAGAGTCAGTCAAAAAGTATTTATTAAGCACCTACTATGTGCTAGGTACTGTCCTAAGCTCAAGATTATGAGGAAAAGCAAAAGCAGTCACTTAAGGAGGTCACAGTCTAATAGGCTTATTATCGTTGTCTGTGTAAGTAGACAACACTCTCACTATAGCTTGAAAAATGTTAGTTGAATGAATGATTTAACATTGCTTGGCTTCAAATTTGGAACTTGTATTCAAATGCAAAATGGCGAAAGAGTTCTGGAACTGTTCAGAATAAGCTTTGGGCTAAATGACTCAGGAATGGTTCGCCTCCATGAAGAAGGATTTGGCTGACCCTGAAGTGGATGTTAGACTCATTGGACACGCAATGCTGCTTATTTTAACCGAAAATCACATTTAAGAGACGCTTCTGTGGCAATGATATTAAACAATGAAGTTGAAAACTGGATCGGTCAAATTATCGGTGTGGCCTTGCATTTAGGATCTAATCCTAAATGGATTCTAAATGGATCCTAAATGGTTCTCTATGACATACTCTCCGTGAGACTTTGCGCAAGTCCTCTGACTGCTTTGGGCCTCAATTTCCTTATCTGTAAAATCAAGGGGTTTGACTAGATGGCTTTTAAGGTTTTTTCAGCTCTAAACCCATAATCCTAACTCAAAACCATACTATGCCACCAGTAAATTAATGCATAGAGAATTATTCTATGTGCAATCAAGATTGAATAGGTTCTCAAAAAGGGAAGAAGTGTTTCAATGGTCTTTGTCCCTAAAAGTCTAGGCCAAATCCAAGGAGATGAAACTCAATGGAAATAAAGCATAAGCCTTGAGCTTAAAATATCAGTGTCACAAGTACATGATGGAGGTGGCAAGGTTAAGCAATGCTTTATCTGTGAAAATCTGAGGGTTTTAGTGAAATAAAGGCTCAATATGAGCTGGCAAGGATATGTGGCTGGCCAAAAAGTCATGCAATATTGGGCTTCAAGATGAGAGGCACAGCATGTAGGCATAAGGACATAAGAGTTTCTGCTCCTTGCACTGCTCAGGCTAAGGCAGAGTCTTGTGTTCAGATCTGGATCCCACAGCTTACGAAGGACTTTGAGTTCATGATGTAAGAGAATCACTTAAAGGATTGGGCCATGTTTAACCTGTTTAAAAGATGACTAAGTCCATATATTTGAAGGACTGTCATGTGGAAGGGGGATTTAACTTGTTCTTCTTGGCCTGAGAGATGAGTGAGAAGAGATGGGTGAAAGTTATCCAAAGCCAAATTGAGGACTGATGTCACCAAAAATCTTTTTTTTTAATTTTTGTAATTTAATATTTTATTTCCCCCAATTACATGTAAATACAATTTCAACATTCTTTTTTTTAAATTCTGAGTTCCAAATTCTCTCCCTTCCTCCCTTCCGCCTTCCCACTGAGAAGGCAAGCAATTTGACATAGGTTATGCATGTATAGTCAAAACACATATCCATGTAAGTTAATCTGTGAAAGAAAACACAGACAAAAAGAAAAAGAAAAATGGAGAGGGAGGAAGGAAAGAAGGAAGGAAGGAAGGAAAGAAGGAAGGAAGGAAGGAAGGAAGGAAGGAAGGAAGGAAGGAAGGAAGGAAGGAAGGAAGGAAGGAAGGAAGGAAGAAAGGAAAGAAGGAAGGAAGGAAGGAAGGAAAGAAGGAAGGTAGGAAAGAAAACACAGGAAAAAAACACAAAACACCAGCAAGTGTAAAATTGAAGTGATTTCACCCAGATATACCTTGGCCATTCTGTAACATCTACAACTGTTTGCTACAAAATGGCTAGAGCCCAAAGACATTAAGTAATTTGCCCAAGGTCACACAGCTAATATGGAAACCTCGCATCTCTGGACTCCCAGACCACTGCCCAGAGGCTAGATGAAGAGAGTTTCAGAAAAAGTAAAATTTGAATAACTCTTAAGATAAATTGAAATGCATTAAATTAATATTAATCATTGAATTTTTAGTAAAAAAAATGACGTTAAAAGGGTAGTGTTCTTTTCTGAAAATTCAGGGAAAAGAATTGTGCTGATGTAACTCTAATAGCTCTTTCTCTTCAACTCAATGTAATTACACTTCCCTTCTTAAGGTTAAGTCCCACATAGGAACTGTCAAGTCCCTTCCCTGCTCTGGGCCTCAATTTCCTCATTTGTAATATTAAAGGATGTGGATGCTGGCTCTGGGGTCAGTAACTCTGGGTTCAAATCTTGCTTCTGACCATCATATTCTGTGTGTGTTTGGGCAAGTCTGACCTTCTATGGATCCTTAATCTCCTCGTCTGTAAGATGAGGGGGTTGGACTAGCAAGGCCCTGAGGTGCCTTCCAGCTCCAGAGCAATGATCCTATAATCTCCAAGGGTCTTTTCAGCTCTGATGTTCTGGATTCTGCTGGGAGGATGTAACCTAAATAGGGATGAGTTGACATTCGAGCTCCCTTTTCCTATACTACAACTTGAGAGGAAGAAAAAAAGAAAAACTGTGTCTTCCTAGGAAACTTCCCTCCTGTAAATAAATAATTTCAGTGGAAGACAGGACGTGCTTACTATACTGTAATAGACAATATATCAGAGCCAAGCAATCTCATAGGAATGTAGATTCCAAGCTAGACCTTGTCTCCAAGGTTACCTATTTCAAGCCCTTCATTTTATCATTTAAGAAAGAGCCTCAGGGAGGTGAAGGACTTGCCTGGTGTCACAGGGGTAGTAAGTGGCCACACTAGCCTTTGAACCTACATCTGCTGATTCTCTATCCTGGCTTCTTGCCTCTTCTCTAGGCTGCCTCTCCTTTCTCAATGAAAGCTTTCATTAAGGCAGTAACTCCAAACATACTGCTCTCCCTGTTGCTCAGGTATGTGGAAGGCTTCTGGAAGTTTGGATTATTTTTTGCTGTGTTCTACCCCACAATCCTGCCCATCCCATCTGGTCTTCCATAATGAATGAGGCCACTGGAGCAGGAAGCAGACCCTGGTTTCCACTAGATGGCATCCCAGCCACATAATTAGACCACCCAACCCAACACAGGAAAGAAAGAGCGCTTGGCATCCCAAGGAAGGCTCCAGTGGAACTCTGCCAATGACCCAACAATCAAAACTGCCAGAAGGTCAAATCAGTAACCCTGCAGCAGGGAGATATTTGGCTGCCCCTCTCCCTGGTTGTAATGCATAAGCAAACATTGACGGCACAGTCTGTATCCACATTATGGCTTGGATTTGCCACAGGAGGGTCAGGGAGAAGCCCAAAGCATGAAGCTAAGTGGCCAGATACCATATTTCTCGCCATGACAGCACCTCGGGCTGTCACTGAAGGTTCTAGGACATCAGAAGGATTGGAGGGGATGAATCTTGTGCCAAAAAGGAGAGGAAGAAGACTGTTCACCAATGCTAAGTCTAGTTTATAGCCAGCCCATCTCAACATGGAGACTGCGGGTTTGCAGGGGAAGAGGGGGAGTTATAGCAGAGAACATAAAGAGCTAGGAGGGGGGGAAGTTATGACAAAGGAGCCCTTTGAGAGCTGGGAAGTAGGGAATCACATCTAAAGAGCCTCTGAGAGCTGGGGGGCAGAGGGGAAGGGGAAGCAGATCATGGCCAAGGAGCCCTTTGTTCAGTTTCACAAGAAGACGTATGTATTTGTTTGAGACGACCCTTTGGTAGAAAAATAGGAATTCCCAGAACCAAGACTGGCTGTACAGGCATGAGCAGGGAAACAGAGAAAAGAACATAGTGAGAGCACCAAAGACTGCTTTGCTTTTTGATCCCATCCCTCTCATTTGACAAGGAAAGAAGAAAACCGGCCTTTATTAAGCACCCTCTCCTATGCCAAGCACATTGAGTGCTTTGCAAATACTATTTCACTTGATCCTCACAACAATCCTGGAAAGCTGATGTTATAATTATCCCCATTTTATAGTTGGGGAAACTGAAGAAGAAGAAAAAACCAGAAGCTGAGGGACTTGCCCAGGGTCAGCATGTGTCAGAATTGAGATGACCCTTATACCCCCAAGTCCAAGACCAGCAGGCTGTCCCTTGGATCAAGCTTCATCTCTCATGGATTCTGCATAGGGAAAACAATTTTCACAGAGCTTATAGAATCCAATGCCCTTGAAGTTAGTAAGCTGGCACTCCTAACTGCAACCCTGGCTTAAAGAGCATAGAGAGTGCGAGCCACATACAATGAATGTGCTCCTCGACTCCCATAACAGCTCTGAGAGGGGTCAAGCAATGTGGGGAAATACACAGAGCTCTGGGCTTTATCTCCTAAGACTCAGATCATTGGTAGCTGTGGTACCTTGGGCAACTTCACTAATCTGGGACTCAGTTTCCTCATTTGAAAGATGAGAAATTGGCTGTAAGGATCCCCAAGGTCTTTTCCTGTGCTGAATCCTATGAGCCCAAACCCTCCTAGTGCTTTGAGCCTCAGTTTCTTCCTCTGGACAATGGGGATGGTAATTCTTGCGTGACTTTATGGTAATATTAAAGGTCTAGTGAGGTAGTATCTGGAACAGCTAGGTGGTACAGTGGATAGAGTGCTGGGTCTGAAGTCAAGAAGACTCTTCTTCCTGAGTTCAAATCTGGCCTCAGGCATTTACTAGCTGTGTGACACTGGGCAAGTCACTTAACTCTGTTTGCCTCTGTTTCCTCATTTGTAAAATGGGCTGGAGAAGGAAATGGCAAACCACTCCAGTATGTCTGTCAAGAAAGTCCCAAATGACTTACTAAAGTTGAACTGTTTTGTTTACATTCCTACATGGAAAGATGATGTGTATGATTCATGAGACCTCAATATTTGGGTAGCTGAAGGGAATATGCATGTGTGTATATGTATGTGTATATATGTATATGTTTATATATGT
>JAQQSZ010004162.1:0-14234 GCA_028646595.1 Phalanger gymnotis | reverse complement strand
ACCTTGGGCCTCACCTTAGTTGCCAATCCATACCCACATAGGTTTTACACCTAATAGGGGTTTGAGCCTGGGGCTTAGCACTTAGTAAGATTCAGTGAAATAGCTGAATTACGCAAAGCAAACAAAAGCCAAACTCTTCAAAGGCATTTGTTGAACTAAATGCTAAGGAGCCCATTTTGCTTACCAACACGCTCTACCCCTTGTTCTAGGATACATAATTTAATCAGCCATGTATCCTAGAACATACATTGACCCATTATACATTGTGATCCAATTAAGCAGGAAACTAAAACATATCATTCACAACAAAGCAAAACATATCATTCAGTGACATTCCCAAATATTTGTTTACAATACAAACATGACCCACCCCCAGGTCCCAGCAAGATAATCTCTTCAAATCAATCATTCCCAAAATACTTGTTAACAATTCAAAAGTCCACCCCTAGGTCAAAGCAAGTTAATCTCTTTAGCTAATACAAAGTGTCCAAATAAAGTACTTCTTCAGCAGTACACTGCCATGGCAGGCTTTTCCCCAGTACCCTGAGGCACAAGCATGCTTTAGTTAGTAAAGTCCTAAAGCAAACAAACAGAGTTCTCTTGGGGATGTCTTCTCCCCAAACTGCTGTTGCAGGCTTCCACGTGGCACTCAAAGTCCCAACTTCAAAGAAAGAGTCCAAACAAAGTTCTTTTAGGGTCTGTTCTCCCCATTATGTTCCAGTCCCCAGTTCCAAGTCCTGAGGGGTGACTAGATGATAAAAGCCAATGGGGTGGGGTCCCTGGGGGTCCAAGGCACTTCCATCACCCCAACAAAAACAAATCCATGTCTCCCTCCTGGATCTCAAGCAGCCCAAGCTGAAGGGACCAAAAAGGCAGACTCAGTGCCTTGCTGCAAAGTTTCCATCTTGCCCCAGGACTGAATTCCAAGCCCCTGGGTTCCTAGTTGTCTAGTTATGGGTGGCCCCTCCTGGCTTCTGCCAGAATCTGGATCGCAATGTAAGTGATTCTTCACCTTTTTGCTCACCTCAAAGTTTTCTGCTCTGGCTGAGGAAGGCAGGGAAAAAGCACACTCAGCATCTTGCTGCAAAGTTTCCATCTTGCCCCAGGGCTGGACTCCAAGCTCCTGGGTTCCAACTCCAGCTGGCCTCACCTGGCTTCTTCTGGAATGTAAGCAATTCTCCATCACTTTGATCCTCTCTCCAAAGTCAGCTCCAAGGCAGCTCAGGGCTTTCAGCTTTCCAAAGTTCCCATGCAGGCAGTCTCCTGCTCTGTCTGGATCAATATTTTGGTGGCCGCTGTCTGCTTCTTCTTTCTACTCACCAGCCCCTCCTTCCAAATATGTAGGATGTCCATTCTCCAAGTCTCCAAGGCCATTCTCCACTCCTGTTTCAAAACTCCATGTACAATATAATCTCAAGACATTCACCCTTTCAGCATAGTCCTCCAGGGCCAGGCTTATCAGCTTAAGCCCCGGGAAGAAGGGATTATCTCCTGCTCTGGGCCCCTGGGAAACCATGCCCAGCACTTCCACCTGCCTGTTTTCCTTGTTGAACTAAGTGCTAAGGAGTCCATTTTGCTTACCAACTCACAGGGTCACACAGCTAGTAAGTGTCTCAGGCCAAATATGAATTCAATAAGATGAGTCTTCCTGACTCCCTACTTCTTCCCTAGCAAATTGCCCCCACTATCATCTGCTCTCTCTTTCTCTACCTTTGACTCTCTCTCTCCCTCCATCTCTTCCTCCTTCCCTCTCTCTCCTTCTTGACATCTTTGCATTAATTGACACTGTCAATCACCCCTGGATATTATCTTCTTTCTACTTTTCCTTGATCTTTCTCCCTCCTGGATCTCTCCCTGTCTGATTGCTCCATCTCAGCTTCCATTGCTTGTTTGTCATCCAATGCTCATCATAGTAGTAGATATATAGTAGACAATTAATAAATGTTACTTAACTTGACTTTATCCATGTCATTCCCACTAACATTGAGTTTTCTCAAAGCTCAAACCTGCCTGGTTCCTCTTAGCTTTTTGGATCTTAAGCTTAATTTTTGTATAATTGTAATAGGAAACAAAGTGAGACTTTACTGTTTTTTCTTTTGGAGTTCTTCTCAGCACTTAGCCAATCAAGTGCCTTTGATAGAGTCCTACTTTTGGTTGAATTGAGTCTTTGATTAAATCAAAAGTCTTTTATTGAAAACAGTATATATTTCTTGGAGGAAGAGGTGTGGGAGAGAGAGAAGTAAGTGTGAGCAAGCTAAGGGAACTTGCTTGTGGGGAGGCCTAACAGAAAGAATGTTTGTGATGCCAGCATTCTGTCTGTTGTTCTGTGTTAATTTCTCAGACAGAAGCCCTGTCTGTTGGTCTTCATGCATGAATTGAGATGATGGTGCTGGTAGTGTATATAAATATTGTTGTAGCCCTGTTAAGCTTTGCTTTCCCAGAAACAGAAGATGTGGACAGGAGCTCCTGGAGCTTGCTATCAAGTAAGAGCAGGAGAAACTTGGAGTAGAGCAGTCCCTGTGAGCTGTGACAAGGAGCAGGATCAGAGAGTTGCCTGAGTGTGAATCCAGGCAAGAGCTGGGAGCAGTCAGCCTACTGAGAGGGAACCCTGGGGTTTGGAAGTCAGCCCCAAGTCAAGATAAAGGAGGACTTTACTTGGACACTCTGCATTGACTGAGGAGATTGTAACTTGCTGTGATCTAGGGGTGGATGGTGTTTGTTATTTTCTGCTACCCTTTAAGGATGATATGTTGTGCTAGGGAAGACCCTGCCCTAGGACCTTTGCTTAGGTAAACAAGTATTTTGGAGGATGCTGTTGAATGCTACTGAATGATGTTTTGCTTAAGGATGTTGCTATGAATGTTGTGATTTAGTTTATTGAACAATGTTTAGTTCTGATTAGAGAGTTCATTATACTATGCAATTAGACCCTTAAAATTATTCACAGCAGCAGTCCTCAGGTGTGTTGCTGTGATTGGCTTTACAATAACAGACCCCTTTGGCACTGTGTTGAAGCCTACGAGCCCCTTCTCAGAACACTGTTTTGAAACACATTAAATAAAATACAAAAGATTACAAAGGAAAATAATTATGTCAAAATATAGTTATTTTTTAAAAAGTTCACTCTCACCAGGTCTCACTTGATAATCCAATTAGTTAGTGTTCTAATAATCTAGTGTTCTCACTTGATCCTCTAATCAGCTCCCATATCTTCACTCCATATATCCACTTGGTTGCCAGATTGTACCCTTTCTACCTTTGCAGAATATCTTCTGTGTCTGCTTGGTTTTACTCACAAAGGCACAATCCTAGTTCAGATTCTCATAACTTTTTGCCTGAAATATTGTAAAAGCCTTCTGATTGTTTTCCGTGCTTCATTTCTCCTCACTCTAATCTATCCTTTACTCAGCTGTCAATGAAATCTACCTAAAGTCTGATTGTATTGAACTACTCCCTGCCCCCACCCTCCAGATTCAATAAAGTACAATTGATCACTATTATCTTCATAATCAAATATTAAATCTTCTCCCTTTTAGATATTTAAAAAAGTCTTCATAATTGCACACCTTCCTATATTTCCAGCCTTCTCATACTTTACATCCCTTTATACACTCTATGATCTCACAATGCTATTTGCAGTTCCTTGAACTCTATACTCAGTCTCCTGTCTCCATGCATTTGATTTCACTTATTTATTTCAGTTAATGCTATTTTTATCTTCAATTTAATTTCAGTTCAACAAATAATGCTTTCCATGTGCCTAGCTTTGTGCCAGTTTCTACTTAAAGAAGCAAAAATAATTTATGATATAATCCCTGTCCTGTTGGAACTTTTAATATTTTCTCTGCGAATCATTCCATATACATATACAACATAATTCAATCCATTAATTAATCCTTCCCCTCAAAAAAAACACATAAGACTCATTGATTGTGCAGTTTAAATAGACCTCTATACATCCTCATTTAACCTTTGACAAGCTATTTACCATTTTCTCTACTTTTCAGGTAAACTGATGTTGCAGTGAATCAAAAATAAATAAGTAGTATTTATGAAGCACTTAAGGTTTGCAAAGCACCTTACACCTAGTATCTCTATTTACCCTTCCAAGAATCATGTGAGTTATGTATTATTATCATCTTCATTATGCAGATGAGGAAATTGAGGCAGACAGATTAAATGGATTGCACAGGGTCACACAACGGTAAATGTCAGAAGCTAGATTTAAACTCGGGTCTTCCTGATTCCAGAGATTCTACTTCTAGTAATATGACCCAAGGGAATCAAAGAAAAAAAAAAGAAAGCTCTATAGATACCAGTGAGTACCAGCTCTTTTGATGATAACAAAAAATTGGAGTGAAAGAAGGAGATGCACACAGATTAGGCAATATCTAAACAAATTATTTCACATGAGTCTGACAGAATAATATTATCTCTGAAAGAAATTGCAGGATGGCTAGGTGGTGCAGTGGATAGAGTGCCAGGCCTGGAGTCAGGAAGACTCATCTTTCTGAGTTCAAATCTGGCCTCAAGCACTGACTCTGCATGGGATTCTGGGCAAGTCATTGCCTTAGTTTCCTCATATGTATAATGAGCTGGAGAAGTAAATGTAAAACCACTCCAGTATCTTTGCTAAGAAAACCTTGAATAGGGTCATGAAGAGTTGGCCACAGCTGAAATGACTGAACGACGATAAAAAAAATTATGAATGTGATGAATACAGAGAAGCAAGGAAAGACTTATATAAACTGATGGAAAACGAGGCTTACCCATTCAGAAAAACAATATACACAAAGGTTTTAACAATATAATAGAACAATGAGAGCAAAAAAATTATACCGAATGTTGTGAAATAACAATGACTAAGCTTGGTTCTAAAGACAAGATATAAGAATATATCTTCTTCTTTTCTTTGATAATGTGGAGAATTGGGGGTATGGAACACTGCACAGAATGTCAGCCTTGCTGATATGTTGGTTAGTTCTGTTGAAGTCTAATTTTTGAGCTGGAAGGGACCACCAGATTCAGACTCCTCATTTTACAGATGAGAAAATTGAGTAACAGAGAGGTTAAGTGATTTACCCAAGACCACAAAGTCAGTATGTGTGAGAGGCAGAACTTGAATCCAGGTTTTCATAGCCTCAAGGAAAGCTCTATTTACTATCCACAATCCATTATCCACTATACCAAATTCTACCTTTGCTACTATGGCAGACAACTAGTCATAATTTAATAGTTTCCAGAAATGGTTTGACAAATCCTGTTCAGAGTCATGTTGACTTAAAATCAAAGGCACAAACTGGTACAACCAGAATATGCCCCAAATAGCAAATAGGTGTGCTTTAAAACAACAACAAAAAACAAAACTATTCCATCCAGATCTCTGAATACCCAGAAATTACAAATTCCTAAATATAAGCCAGGTGCTCCATTTTTCTTGAAAATCAGTGGTAAATGATGGACTTTTTATTTCCATGTCAAAACTTCACTATTCCCATGTGTTTTTATGATCATACAAGTAAGCAACATGGTAATCTTGAAAGATTGCCATGATCATCAGTGAAGGGGAATTTCATTGTTAATTAGTACTGAGTTGAATTGTTCCATTTATTCCTCTGAAGCTAAAAATGAGAAGAGGTAATCCTATTATTCCCAATGCAATTTATTCCAATGGAATGTTGATAATATTTGTAAAAGTTTAAATTTGGAAGGACAATGTTATTAGATTCTCTTCATGTAAAGTGCTTGAGAATGATTTGTCTTGGCATATATGTGATAGAAAAATCAAAGGAAACCATATTAGTTGGTAATTTTATAAGGAATTTTGTATATATAATAATCTTTTCATATTCATGATTTTTATTTTAATTTCATTAATCATTCTGCTTTTATATAGAATTTTCAAAATAAGAAATGTTACTTTTTCTTTTAAGTTTACCAATCCAAATTTGAATCATTAAAGTTGAAATTTAAAGTATAAGTTCAACTTTCCATAAATATTAAAATTGCCCAGAATTGTATATAAAATATCAATTAAATGAGAATAAAATTAGCATGAATTGCACTTTATTCTGATATTTATAGACACTTAGAAGGTTTAAAAGGGACTCTATGGAAAAGCTGTCTTAGGCCATGTCAATGCAGCCACATTCAAAAAGGGGGAGGGAGAGAGAGAGAGAGAGAGAGAGAGAGAGAGAGAGAGAGAGATTGATTCATTGAATATATCTAAAGGAAGAGGTAATTTTTTTTCTATCAGGAATGTGCTGTGTGTCTAGGAGAACAAATATCACATCTCTCTTGCAGGGAAGCATTTTACTTCAATTAAAAAAGTCATCTAGCATCAATGTAGCTCTGTGGACAGCTGTATTTTCCCCATTCTTACAGAAAACAGGACCTAGCTCCAGGGCACCTACTCAGAGTCAGACAGAAAGTTCTGAAGGATAATTAGAAAGAAAAGTTGTAGACACACTTTGAGACTATTCAAGTTCTCTCCAATGAGTGAAATGGGGACATGAGAGAAACAGGCATGTTTCTGAGGGTAAAGACTAAACTAGAAGCAAGGAGAGGTTGTAGAAGTAGAGCTATCAGTTTTTTACTTTACTTTTTAAATTGTAGTTGTATAGCTACAGGCATCCTCCTTAAACTTTTCCTCACCCCTTCAAATAAAAAATAAACTATGTAAAAACGAAAATAGACGCATTTAAAGAATTAACCTTGACAAAAAGCTCTTGGTGGGTGATATAATCTGAAATGGCTGTAAAACAGCTTAATTAAATTCATCAAACACTTAAGCACATATTGGGTAATAGGTCAATAGGGAAGCACAATAAAATTTCATTTTTATTGGGTTTTCCCTTACGCGTTTGATTCTTAGGCATATAAATTTGAGATTGAAACTACAAAATCTAATTATGGCACATATTTGTTGTTCTCTTTGTTGTTATCATTTCTTCATTTTCCAATGTACTAGAATTGGTTTAAATCAAATAGACAAAAATTTTGGTCTTTGATTCTAAGCCCAGGAAAGCCAATCAAAAGGCCTAGACCAGGGGTATGGGGAAACTCTGGCCTTCTAGGTCTTCAAGTGTGGCTCTTTGACTGGATCTAAACTTCACAGACCAAATCCTGTTAATAAAAGGATTTGTTAAAAAAAATAAAATAAAAGAATTTGTTCTGTAAAACTTGAACTCAGTCAAAAGGCCACACCCAATGAACTAGAAGGCCACATGTGGCCTCGAGGTCAAAGATTCCCCACCCCAGCCTAAACAGCTTGGTCATTGGAGCTTCAGACTCTGAAGGAACATGTTGGAATCAGGAGACCTAGGTTCTAGTCTTGGCTCTTCCACTCCTTAACTGAGTGATTAAAGAATTGTCCCTTCTTTTCTTTGGGCATCTGTAAAATGAAGGGATTGGACTGCATGATCCATAATATTTCTGTGAGTTCTGACTTTGTGTTATTCTGTGTAACATCTTAGTCATGATCCCCAGTTCGGTCTTTGTCTCTGTCTCTCTCTGTCTCTCCCTCTCTATCCCTCCTGTCTCTCCATCTTCCCCCCATAAACACATACACACACACCCCTACAAATTGACCAGTGACATTATATTCATAAGAGTGTTAACTAGGGTAGAAAAATTAGGGCTTTTATCCCAGGAAGCCAAATTTAGATAGTACTAACAGCACTTGCATTTCTTCAGCAGCTAGAAATAACAGACTTTAGCATCTACTTTGCAAGAATAATTAGTTAAAATAGGAAACTACCAAATGTCACCAAGATTGAGTTCCTCCCCCATAGTTCGCTCACTCCTCTTCTACTTCAGCCTCAAGCTAGTACTCTAACATTGTGTCCCCCACATTTTGTCACAGCTCCCCAAACTCCGAGCACTTTTTCTACCACTTGCCTTACATAAAAATTTCTAATTATAGCTCTGGTTTGTACTCTCATACCTGTGATGTAAGACCTCACCTTTGTGAAAGCATGCTGGAAGAGAAACTCCCAAGTCTAGGCTAATCATTTGGACTGTCTTAGGAGCATGTTCTAGGTTGAAGCTCTGTACAAATCATTTGGTAAAAGGTTGTTATCTCCCTTTTATCAATCTCAGTTAAGTTATGAGATGATAGCACAGGAGTAGGGAATAGACCTATGATTCCACTGGTAAAACTCCTAAGTGAAGAAACTGCCTCCAATGTCAGGGTATTGAGAAGTTAAATGGCTTACCCAGGGTCACATAATCAATGTATGTCAGAGGTAATACTTATACCAAAGTCCTTAAGGCACACTGCCTCTTTAGAAAAGTCATCTTATATTTTTAATTATTTTCAGGATTTATTAAAGACTTTCTTCATTTCCATCCTGCAAGATATATAGAGGTAGGATTAATATACCCACTTTAAAAATGAAGAAACTGAGTTTCAGAAAGATGGACTTTAGCATTAATCAACTTGCCCATATGGGATGTGGAGCTCAAACCTATACCTTCTGATTTCAAGTTTAGTGATCTTTCTACTAAACCACACTTCCTCTCTGAAATGTATGAAATCTTTCAGCAATCTGATATAAAGTCGTATTATTATTGTATTATGTTGTATCATTGTATTGTATTATTAAATATTATATTATTGTATTGCATTATTGTATAATTATTGTATTTTTGTATTGTTTATTGTATTATATTATTATTCTTATTTTATTATTGCTAGTTTGGAATTCAGTACCTGGTTAAGTTTTAAATGCAGGTTCAATCCTGATATCATATCCAATAAACTCCAATGGCTTCCTGCTGCCTCCAGAAGCAAATATAAAATGCTCAACTTGGCATTCAAAACCTTTTATAACATAGCCCTCGTCTATCTTTTCATTCTTTTTACATTTAACTATTCAACACGTTTTCTTTGATTCAACGATACTGGCCTCCTGGCCGTTTTATGAACAAGCCACTCCTCTCATCTTTGGGCATTTCTCTGCCTATCCCTCATGCCTGAAATTTTCTCACTCCTCTACTCTGACTACTCCACTACTGCTGTACCACCTCCTTGGCTTCCTTTAAGTCCCCCTATACCTCCCAAAATTTCACCTTCTACAGGAAGCCTTCCCTAATCACTCTTAATTCCAATACTTTCCCTCTTTTAATTATTTCCTATTTAGCCTGTATGTAGCTTGCTTTTTATCGATTTATTTGCGTGTTGTCTCCTCCGTTAAATTATAACTCTTTGAAGGCAGGAACTGTCCTTTGCTTCTTTTTGTATCCTCCAAACTTAGCAGTGTCTGGTACATAGTACCAGTAGGCACTTACTAAATGTCTATTGATTGAGTGATTGCTTTAGACAACTCTCTAAGGCTATAAGGTTCAGAGAGGGTTCCAATCTGTCTTAGAGTTTCGACATTTGAGAATTCTCTGTGTCAATGGAACCACAGATTCTTTCTGTGAAACATCCTTTCTGCTCATTTCACAAGATTGCATTTCTATTGGTACACTATATATTAGAAATCCAGAAAGATCAGTTTGTCGGGTGTACACCACCCTTCTCTCTTTTGGATCCAGTGCTGATTCATATGTACCACATCCCCTCAAAAACCTAGCAGGTTGGGGTATCTTTTAAAATGGATTTCACAAATGCAGTTGGATCAAATTCCTTTCTCCCTGAGGCACTGGTTCCTGTTATCCTGGTTTACGTGAGCACTAGAATGATTGTGCTTGAATAGAAGAGTACACATTGCCACAAAAAGGATAGACTAAGCCTGTCCAAAAGAAGAATTGAGACAACTTTCTCTTCTAGCTCCATGGGCCTGCTGGGTCTCTGGAGCTAGGGAGATGATTGTTCCCAATAATCATACCTCTGAGTCAAGCAATACCTCCTGAGGTGAGTTAGGCTTAAGACAGAATATGTTCCAATGTCTACAGGTGAATATCATTGGTTGGATTTAATGCCCACAGTATTATTTGAAGTCATAGTTATATAAAATATGGTCATTGGCTCCAGCACAATAGAAATATGCAGATCAAATTAAACAATGTGACCACTTTACAGGATCTATTATTTACACTAATTGGGACCTAGCTGCATGACCCGACTGCCTTTTCCACCTCTGCTAGCCTATCGATAATCTTCATTTCTCAAAGGTGGTTCCATGTATCTGGATGTAGCATAGGCTTAATTACTGGCACCAAATGAACTTCTGCCTTATCAGAAGAGTTTCATATACTTAGGGCTAGGGAAACAGGCCAGGAGAAGCCGCCATATTCTGTTATAGGACAATCACCTATGACGGGCACAAAGAAATTCTGCCTACACTCTTTGTAATGCATTTCAAGTGATTTGAACTATTACACCAATATAAAAATGTAGGGATTTAAACTAGAACCATGATTTCCTAGGTATTGTCTATTGGTAGAGACACAAGCCTCACCTTGACCATGATAAGGGAGGAAGTTCTTTTCATTGGGGCACAAGCATTAGATGTGATTCTCCTGTTCTTAGCCCAATTAAAGGGGCAGCTGGGTGGCACAGTGGATAGAGTGCTGGTCCTGGAGTCAGGAAGACTCATCTTTGTAAGTTCAAATCTGGCCTAAGATATGTAATAGTTGTGTGACCCTGGGCAAGCCACTTAACCCTGTTTGCCTCAGATTCCTTTTCTGTAAAGTGAGTTGGAGAAGGAAATGGCAAACTACTCCAGTATCTTTGCCAAGGAAACCCCAAATGAAGTCACAATTAGTCAGACATGATTGAAACCACCGAACAACAGCAGTAAGCCATGGTTATTGGTTTATAAATCTAAAGGATGAGAAAGGAGGGGAACTCCTTGTCATTGGAGCATTGATGTCAGGCCCTTAGACCTTGCTCTCTTCAATGAAATCTTGTCCAGAATCTTTGTTGAGAATCCTAATCTCAGTCCTGTTAAGTGAATTATGGATGTAAAAGGAAGGGAGAAGTTTCCAATAGCTAGGGCACGTGGTTCAAACTCTTGATCCCTGATCATTTTGGTGAAGGCAGATAGTCCTGTATGGGAATATGAAGCTCCTGAGAGGTCTTGTTACAGAGGTCATGTTCAGTGATACATGAGCTAAAGGGAGGTATAAATGGTCCAGGACTGACCTATTTATTGCCCATATAAGTCATTCAGTTGGATTCTGACAGGAAAGGACAACTCTAAGAGTCCTTCTATGAGGTTTTATTAGTGGCTCATTGATACTTGTACCAGGATCCAATGGTTGATAACTTCAGCAACCATAGGAAGGAAAGGGTGGGAGACAGGGGGAGGAATACAAAAAGAGGAATATGACACTCTCAATGAAGAATTAGGTGAAGAATTCATCTCCAGTCATAAGCTGAGGGAAGGAAACAATTGTCATGAAGTGACTAGCAGTCACTGCTCTGCTGACTAGAAATTTGAGTGGAGTTTGTATAGGGTTCTTTGAGGACATTTCCCCCAACCATCTCCAGGTGCAAGATAAATAAAGGATGGCCCAGCGTTCTAACTTGTGACCATACTTATGGCCTTATGCCAAGAAATAGTGTAGGAGATATTTGCTTATCAGACTACATAGTCAGGGAAGGCCAAGGTGTGGGAGGGTTCAGCAAGCACGTTACTAAGTTTTCACAGTAAATTAAAATTATGTCACAACTCAGAGTTACAAGATGGACCCCACATTACAAAGTGTCATCTACGAAATATCACAAGATCACATAACATTGCGTACTTCCACTATATATGGGAAACTCCTGAGTGAGGAAACCAATGAAAGTCAGCAGCTTGTCTGAAACTTAGGGTCTTAGAGAACTGCCCAGAGCAATAAGAGATTAAATGATTTTTCAAAGATCTCATAGCATATGAGTGTCAAAAACACGACTTGAACCAATGTCATCATTGTTTATAAGGTCCCCCTTTCCATCCATTATCCTTGATGCTTCATTTTTAAAATAATCTCATAGCAGGTATTTATACTTAATACTTTATACTATCCTTCAACATTGATAAAAATTTCAGTTCAAAATAAGTTCCAGCATAGGCTAAGCATGCATTCTGTTAGCAGAAATAGTGGAGTCCCTCATCTAAACTATTTCAGGGAGGAATTCATGTGGTGAGCAGTAACAAGATGGTGCAGTAGATAGAGCACTGGGCCTGGAGTCAGGAAGACCTGAGTTCAAATCCTTCCTCAGATACCTACTAGCAGGGTGACCTTGGGCAAGTCACTTGACCCCATTTGCCTCAGTTTCTTCATTTGTAAAATGAGGTGGAGAAGAAAATGACAAACCATTCCAATATTTTTGCCAAGAAAACCCCAAATGGGGTCATGGAGAGCAGGACATAATTGAACAACAACACTCAGGTGGTGAAGATATTAATGCATAGTAGATATTTATCTTTCTGAACTGATTTAGGCTAAGTCCTACCTGTGAACTAGGAGTTATTTGAATAAACTCAGTATATTTTTTCAAGTTTTAAAATGCTGTGATTCTATTATGAATTGCTTTAGCCCAATCTGGAGCATTTGAATAAAATTTTCCTATTTAACAAATACTTTTGGCAGAGAATAACAGATAACTCCTGAGTTTTCATGACATCTAATAATAACTTAATAAAATAGATGAATATGGAAATATGTTTTACATTATAGCATATGTATAAATTATATCAAACTGCCTACCATTTTCAGAAGAGGGGAGGTGAGAGAGGGAAGGAGAAAAATTTGGAACTCAAAATCTTGTAAAAATGAATGCTAAAAATTTTCTTGATATGCAATTGTGGAAAAAACCAAAATACTATATAAGCACAAAATAACAATAAAATAACATTTAAAAATCATTTTTATAATTTAATGCATTGGAAAGTCTATTCAGTTTTGAGGAGTAACCGTGAGGACTTATTTCTCCTTATTATTCCATAGTGCATATCCTTTGATTCTCTTTCAAATAAATATGTAGAAATCCAACAAGAAATAGTGGATAAGCACAATGGACTGCAGTCACAAGTCTCACCAACATGCTAAAAATGGTAAGATTGATTCTGGGAAAAATACAAAATATGGATACTGAATATCAAGAGATCTTGCTTGTAGTAATCATGCCTTAATTAAGGTTTAATTATATAATCAGCAATAATTATACTGCCAATTTTATCATATAACATAAAATATTTTCTATATTGTTCTGAAAAAATATTGTTTCTACTATACTAGAGACACGAGGGGAGATAGAAAGTTGAGAAAAGACACAATTCCTGCTCTAATCCTGTTTGGGCTCTAGGAGGGGGAAGACAAGTAGATGAGAGAAGATGAGAGAAGTTCAAATTCTTTGTGAAGTTCAAAGGGAAAGGCTCCTAGTGACAAGGTGGATCATGGAAGAAGTGTCATTTATGTAATTAGTTATAGTTTCCAAGTGTTTTCAAGTGATTGTTGCAACAACTCTGTGAGACAGAGAAAGAATGATTACTTTCCATTACATAGAAGAGCTAAAATGTTCCAAAACCTAAATTTGCAAACTAAATTCAAATCAGCTCAATTACATATGTGTATATAGAAATATACACACATACGTGTGTATACATACATAATGATATAGACGTACACATATGTGTTACATATGCACATATACATGTATGCATACATACACACACATGCTTCAATAAAGAGGAGGCAGAGTATTGTGCTACTATCGACTGTACCGTGGTTACCTTGTGTCACTGCAGAGCCAGTAGTTTGACTCACTTTGGGAGAGTATGGGATGGAGAAATTAATTAATAACCATGCTAATTTCAGCTTTAATTAACTGCTTTGGTTCCCTCATATCAGCAAAAGAGGTCTAGGAAAGGCTAGAAGGAACATTAGAGCAGGAACAGAAGCTATCAAAATCAGCTCTCTTCCAAAGACATGTCACTGGGGATGAATCAGACTAGGGGTATGGCTTGATATTATCCATCTGCACTAAAGGAAAACAAATTCGAAGTATGTGCTTGACTGGCGATGAGTCAACAACATGGTTTTTAAAGTGCACTCTTCTTTGCCTCAAATGTATGAGGTCATTGATGGGAGACAGTTAAGACTTAGAGACTTCCAGCAACTAAAATAATCCTATCTGCAAATGATAGAAAATTAACACTCCCCGCCTCCCTCACCGCCCCCCCCCCCATACACACACACAATGGATAGAACACAGGCCCTGGAGTCAGGAGGACCTGATTTCAGATCTGGTCTCAGACACTTTATACTTACTTGCTGCGTAACCCTGGGCAAGTTAC
>JAQQSZ010004161.1:0-14234 GCA_028646595.1 Phalanger gymnotis | reverse complement strand
GAGAGGGCAAACTGGGGAACAGGGCAAACTAGGGAACAGGGCAACCAGAGTGTACGCCACCTTGGAGTGGGGGGGGGATGGAAATGGGGAGAAAATCTGTAATTCAAACGCATGTGAAAATCAATGCTGAAAACTAAACATATTAAAAATAAATTAAAAAAATATGTAGTTAAACAGAAAAAAAAAGAAAATTTTCACTTCTGTTCCTTATACATGAGGTTCCATTTTTAGTCTACTTGTTTTTCATAGACTCTAATGCCTGGAATTCATTCCTCTCTCACCTATTAGAGGAGGAAGGAGGATTCTGGAGGAGAGGATTCTGAAAAGATAGTGAGGTAGGTTAGGAAATTCCAAGCTCTAAAGATTTTCTTCCACAAAAGAGATAAAACAGTGACTCAGGGAAAACATAGAGTGATAAAAATAAATAAGAGAAGGATCAGAACAGAGTATATTCTGGGACAATTGGAGAATATCTGAAGAAAAATGCCTGGACAAAGTTTGATCCCTGTGAAAAGTTAACACCTCCAGGCTAGGGACTTTTTAAACAACAAGCAGCAAGCCCTGGGGTTAGCTGAATTGGGAGGCTGTCTGGGCCCCAGCCACAGGAATTTCTATTCCTGGGGCAATGAGTGGAGTTGACCCTCTGGGCCAGGGAATATCAAAGGAACCTCTGCTGACAAGGAATACCAGATGCAGATATGCTTGAGATGCTACAGAGCGCAAGAAGGAACCAGCACAAGCCAGATGAGTGCAGGAGTAGCAAAACAGGGAAGCCACTGGCTATGGGCCCTTACAGGAGGCTGGAGGACTTTGTTTGGGTTCAAGGTCAGAAGGGAGAAATGAAGAAAAATCTGAGGCCAGAGGTAGCATCCTCCACAACTCAGGACAAGAGGTGTTTAAAAAGATCCAGGCAAAGGAGAAAGAATCCAAGCATGAAGAGTTACTGTGGGAGTCGAGAAGACCAGGTTTGTCTTCAAAGGAAGAGAGTGAAGCAAAGAAACCCTCTTCTATGCCAAAGAGCAATGTCAAATAGTCATCTCCCCCAAAAGAATTCATCTAAGAACATAAAAAAAGATTTTAAAAATTAAATGGGAGAGATTGAGAAAAAATATTTAAAAAAGGAAAGAGAGAAAGAGAAAAAAAGAAAGAAAAAAGGAATAAAGAAAGAGAAAGAAAGAAAGAAAAAAAGAAAGAAACAATCCAAGAAAAACAAGATTATGAAGAGAAAGTCAACCAATTAGAATAGGAGATATAGAATCTTAAGGAAGAAAAATGACTCCTGGAAAATTAGAATTGAACAAAAGGAAGACAGCAAAATTATAAGAGATCAAGAAATAGTAAAACAAAATATAAAGAAGAAAAAAGAAGAAAATGTGAAACATCTCATAAGAAAAACGACTGATCTGCAGAACAGATCAAGAAGAAAATACATAAGAATTATTAGACTACACGAAAGCTATGATCAAAAAAAGAATCTTAATATAATAATATAAGAAATAATTAAAGAAAATTGCCTAGAAGTATTAGAACAAGAAGGAAAAGTAGAAATAGAAAAAATCCACTGATCATCACCTAAAAGAGATCCTATGAGGAAAACCCACAGGGATATCATAGTCAAATTCTGAAAACCCCAGCTCAAGGACAAAATATTATGAGCAACAAGAAGAAAAAAAAACACAACACAATCGATATATGTCAGTGGCAGAATTAGAATCACAGAAGACCTAGCAGTGGCAACAATAAAAGACCACAGTTCTTGGAACACTGTATATCAAAGTGCAAAAGAATTGAGGTTCTTGCCAAAAATATCATACACAGCAAAGCTAAGCATAGTTCTGAATGGAAAAAAAACCTGAACTTAATCGAATATTTGACATACAAGAGTCAATCGAATCATAAGTTACATACCAAAGACCAATTACCAGAGATTCAATAAAGACAGACTGTTTACCTTTTATGTATGTAAAATGTAAAATGTATATCTAAGATCGTTACTAGTAATTGAGTAGTTAATAAGAAAGACTGGTGTAGACCAGAGCATTATATGACTTCAAAAAGTAATGCTATTCAGGAAGAGCTTAAAAAAGTAATTATTTTATATAAATGAAGCATGAGAGGAAGAACTGATACAGTGGAATTAGATGGGGGAGGAGAAATGCTAAGGGGGTAGAGAGAGGATAACAGAAGGATCTGTTGAGGGGAGGTTGAGGGAATAGGTTACAGGGGAATATAGAAGGGTGTTTAGGTTAATGGGATTGGGAGGATAAAGGAGTGGGGTAGGTTAAGTAATAGGAAGGCAAGGAAGCAGGAGGAAGTAGAGGAGTCAGGAGGGATAGGAAATAAGAGATATGCACAAACATAAAAACACACATTAGGAGTAGAATCTGTTAGGGATAGTGTATGTTTTTGTATGTATATAGATATGTTTGTGTGCATGTGTATCTATATCTACATATAAATTTATCCATGCTTAACTGTGGACTGGTAGGGGAAAAGAGGGGGAGGGGGGAAACAAAGTAAAAAAACTTACAGCAGAGAACAAATGAAAACCTACAGGAAGCAAGGAAAAGATGGACAGCTCTCAACACAAGACATGGTAGGTAATATGTAGACTTTCTTGAAATGGAAATCGATTGCTATATATTTTGAATTCTCTCTTACATTCTGTAGTACACATGTCATTTTTTTGTTTTCTTATTTTATATGTTTAAATATTTGTTTATAATATTTCTTTTTTCTCTTCTTATTATATATTTGTTTTAAATGTATTTAAGTCTAAAATTAAAAAAAAAAAGAAAAAGAAAGCTCCTTGGATTTCTTTAAAGCTCAGTTCAAATGTCACTATCCTACATAGACTTCAGATCCCCTGGGTTGTTATGTCCTATATTTGAAATTACTCTGTACTTTGGATATATTATTTTGTGCTTAACTTTCTATTTACATGTTGCTTCCCCATACTGAATATGAATTCTCTTAGATTAAGATTTTCTGTTTGTTTGTTTGTTTCAATAGCCTAAGTACTTACCACAGTGACTTGTAGATGCTTAGTAGATGTTTGTGGGATTGATGAATTTATCAGTGCAAATAGAACCTTATCAAAAAAAAAAGGAGGGAAAATACAAATAACAATAATACACCTTAAAATATCAGATATTGCTGCCCCCTATCTTTGCTACCCTGGCAAACACTTGTTAGCAAATAACCAAAGGCCTATAGTACCATGGACTTAGACCTAGAAGCAACGTAAGAAGTTCTCTAATTTAGCAGTATCATACAAATAGAAATGCACATGTGTTGCAGCATGTTGACCTAAAAGCAAACAATAGCATTTTGCATATTTATTTATTATGTTAACCATTTTTAAATTACATTTTAATTTGATTTTGGCTATAGTTTTACCGGCTACAAAGCACCAGGGCTGGAGCTTGACCCGTCTGATTTCTAGTCCAATCTTGCGATTTTGTAGATGGGGAAGTTAAGTCAGAAAGACGTAAAGTGATTTGTCTATGGTCCCACAAGTGAATAGCAGAGCTAGGATCTGAATTCTTGTCCTCTGTCTTTAACTCTAGCTCCCTATATATTTCATCTGATAGAGAATGAAAGTACTGAAACAGTATTAGTAGTGCTTACTAAACATATATTGATTTACATACAATGTGTACATGTGTGCGGTGGGGTAGGGGGGAGATTCTTGGCTGGTTGTTTATTCTTAAAGACAACAGTATAAAGATTTTAGGCCTGGTTTCCCATACTCTCTGGACTATGAACTTTCTAGACTAGAGATTCGCTAGCACCATCAACAGGCTTTCAGTGGTAATGCAAGTAACTGTAAATCAAGTATTTTTGAGAACTGAGTAATGCAGGTCATAGCATTCAGCCCTGAATTAAGGAGATTGTCTCAAGATTTGTTTATATACTGCTCAAAATACTAATCGATGCCACCGTCTAATTCTTTTCAGAGATTGGAAAAGAAGGAAAGAAGAGTATTTGTAATGACTGTTGGGTTTATTATGATAAGTGCTGGAAGTAACCTTAAAGATAGAGTCTGCCCCTTTCATTTTGTAGATGAGGTAACTGACATATGGAGAGCGAAAAGGACTTTGTTAATAGTAAGCTAGTAAGTGTTTTTGGTGAAATTCAAATTCAATGCTCACTCCATCCAGATTACAATCCAAAATGGTAAAATGTGCTTCCTCTTTTAAGACGGAAAAACGGGAGGTGTGGATCTGAGATGGCAGCTGGAAAACAGGGACTTGCTTAACCTCCCTCTCAGGTACCTCGAAAACCTATAAAAAAGGCTCTGGATAAATTCTAGAGCTGCAGAACTCACAAAATAGCAAAGGGAACCAAGGCTCCAGCCCAGGACAGCCTGGATGGTGGCTAGGAACAGTCTATCACACAGAGCTAGGAGCAGAGGTGAGCAGAGCCCGGTGTGGGCTTCGCCTGGACCAAGCAGACCAGGAGCTAGGGGGAACATGTATAGTGCCCTTAATCAGTGAGCTGTGGAAGCTACCAGATTTCTCAATCCACAAATGCCAAAGACAATAGAGAAAGTTAGTGGGAAAAGCTTCTGGGACAGAGCGAAAGGAGTTCATGGTCAGCCACCACCTCAGGGGCGGTGGAGGTGGTGCAGCTCTGAGGCTCCTTCCAGGGCCACAGCTGAAGTTTCCTCTGGCCCCAGGACCACCTGGTGGGGTGCCCATTAGAGCTAGAGTGCAAAGCTTGCTTTGCCCTGCCTGGATCTGGGCCACAATCCTGGTTCGCAGTTCTTGGGGGAGAAAGAGTGGTGGTATGACAGAGCTTGCTGTGGAGAAGTAGCTCTGAAAATAGAAGCACAGTCCTTCAAGCTCGGGACAATGTACTCTATACTCTACAAGCAGTAATACCATGATGGAAAACTCAAGGGTCGCGTGGTTGGCTGGGAACATGAACAGGCAGAGAAAATGGTCTCAGATTTAGACTCAGACTTTGGAATCTTTCTTTGGTGACAAAGACCACCAAACCATACTGCCAGAAGAAGTCAACAAAGTCAAAGAGCCTGCATCAAAAGCCTCCAAGAAAAATATCAATTGGTCTCAGGCCATAGAATAGCAAAAAAAGATTTGGAAAAGCAAGTAAGAGAAGTAGAGGAAAAATTGGCATGAGAAATGAGAGTTATGCAAGAAAACCATGAAAAACAAGCTAATGGCTCACTAAAGGAGACCCAAAAAATACTGAAGAAAATAACATCTTAAAAATAGGCTAACTCAAATGGCAAAGGAGCTCCAAAAAGCCAATGAGGAGAAGAATGCCTTGAAAGGAAGAATTAGCCAAATGGAAAAGGAGGTCCAAAAGACCACTGAAGAAAATACTACCTTTAAAATTAGATTGGAGGAAGTGGAAGCCAGTGACTTTATAAGAAATTGAGATATTATAAAACAGAACCAAAGGAATGAAAAAATGGAATCCAATATGAAGTATCTCATTGGAAAAAAACCCTGCAAAATAGATCTAGGAGAGATAATTGTAAAATTATTGGACTACCTGAAAGCCAAGATCCAAAAAAGAGCCTGGATATCATCTTTCAAGAAATTATGAAGGAAAACTGTCCTGATATTCTACAGCCAGAAGGCAAAATAGAAATTGAAAGAATCTACTGATCACCTCCTGAAAAAGATCCCCAAAAGAAAACTGCTAGGAATATTGACACCAAATTCCAGAGCTCCCAGATCAAGGAGAAAATACTGCAAGTAGCAAGAAAGAAACAATTTGAGTATTGTGGAAAAACAATTGGGATAACACAAGATCTAGCAGCTTCTACATTAAGGGATCAAATGGCTTGGAATATGCTATCCTGGAGGTCAATGGAGCTAGGATTAAAACCAAGAATCACCTACCCAGCAAAACTGAATATAATGCGCCAAGGCAAAATATGGATTTTCAATAAAATAGAGGACTTTCAAGCTTTCACAATAAAAAGACAAGAGCTGAATACAAAATTTGACTTTCAAACACAAGAATCAAGAGAAGCATGAAAAGGTAAACAAGACAGGGAAATCATAAGGGACTTAATAGAGTTGAATGGTTTTGTTTACATTCCTTTATGGAAAGATGATGTATGTAATTCACGAGACCTCAGTATTAGGGTAGCTGAAGGGAATATACATATACAGAGAGAGATAGACAGAAGGCATAGAGTGAGTTGAATATAAAGAGATAATATCTAAAAAAATAAAATCAATTAAGGGATGGGAGAGGAATATATTGAGAGAGGGAGAAAAGGAGAGATAAAATGGAGTAAATTATCTCACATAAAATTGGCAAGAAAAAGCAGCTCTGTTGGAAGGGAAGAGGTGACAGGTGAGGAGGAATGAGTGAATCTTGCTCTCATTGGATTTCACCTGAGGAGGGAATGACATACACACTCAATTAGGTATCTTACTCCACAGGAAAGAAGGAGGAAGGGGGAAAAGAGGGGGATGATAGAAGGGAGGGAAGATAGGGATTGGAGGTAAACAAAAGAAAACACTTTCCAAAATGGACAGAGTCAAGTGAGAAAACTGAATAAAGGGGGACAGGATAGGAGGGAGCAAAATATAGTCTTTCACAACATGAGTATTATGGAAGGGTTTTACATAATGATACTTGTGTGACCTATGTTGAATTGCTTGCCTTCTTAGGGAGGGTGGGTGGGGAGGGAAGAGGGGAGAGAATTTGGAACTCAAAGTTTTAAAAGCAGATGTTCAAAAAAAAGTTGGTTTTGCATTCAACTGAGAAGTAAGATATAATAGCAATAGTGCATAGAGATCTATCTTGCCCTACAAGACAGTAAGGGAAAAGAGGTTGGGGGGTCTGGGGTGACAGAAGAGAGAATTGACTGAGGAAGGGGGCAATCAGAATATATGACATCTTGGAGTGAGGGGGAGGAAAGAAATGGGGAGACTATTTGTAATTCAAAATCTTGTGGAAATCAATGCTGAAAACTAAAAATATTAAATAAATTTAAAAAAAAAGTATAACAAAAAAGAAGAGTGAAGTAGAGAGGAAAAGCCCAGAAAGATTAAGTTATTTGTATAACATACATAATAAGTTGTAGGGGATTTAAACATATATTCTGGCACTATCCTTTCCAGTCTACGAGGTCTAAAACTTCAGTCAACCATGACTGCCCCCTGTCCTCTCAGATACAACCACCATTGGTAAAGATTCCAAGACTCCAAGATAAATCTCAGATTTGTTTCCTTCCTTCAGCAGTGCTTCTACAATCTTTCATATGTCCCCTACCCTCACCACTTGTTGGTGAAAAGGGTTTCACAAGAAAGATCATATTTTTTTTCTTATTCAGTAATAGTTTTATTAAATGTGAAATAAAATTTATTGAGTGAGATTTTTTTTTTTTGCTGTCCCATTTTGAAAGACTTTATTTTGAGAGTTCTGCCATATTTTGGTTTTCATGGCAAAAGCTTTGGGCCACTGTAAATAGTTTTGAGGAATTTTATTCCAAAGCTTACTAGTGTTCTATACTGCATGGGAGGGGGTAGACAGAGTGGAGGTGCCGAACTTGTGATTTTGTTGGTATAGGGAACTTCTGGTAAAAAGTACTTGCCACCAATGAATATGAGCTTTCTGCAATGTATCATGTAGGAGAGATACTGCCTGGGGGCATTGAGAGATGAGAGATAAAGGGGCCACATGGCTAATATGTGCCTTAGACAGAAGTTGAACCCAAGTTTTTCTGACTCTAAGGGCAACCTCAATCTAGAATTTGCTTCTCAGTTGTCATAGCAACATGAAAGAACAGTAATGAAATCATATATTACTACTACCTAGTGTGAATGAAGAGCTAATAAAACAATATGTTTTTAGGAACCATTTGAAAGGACCACCTCTTACTTTCACTATTAATATCCCTCCTATACAATTCAGTTATATGAGTAACGTTAGATAGACTACTAGACTTGAAGTGAAAAAGAATTGAGTTTGAATTCTGCTTCAGATACTTATTGGGTCTATGATCTTTATCTAGTCCTTTACCATATATCTAGCCATAGTTTTCTCATTCATAAAAGTAAGATAGTAATAGTACCTACCTCACAAGCTTAATTTATAAATATAAAATGCTTTGAAAACCTTAAAGTGATATGTGGGTATATGTGTGTATAGATAGATATAGATATATCTATATTTGTATATACATCTACATAGATATATATTTGCTATAATTATTCCAAAGTCCTCTGCTCTGAGCCACTATTTAGGTTGGGACATAATTAAGCCAATCCTCTTGATACCCCATTCTAGTACTTTGGGAGAAAAAATAGTCATGGGGTCAAAAGAAGGTGTTAAATGGTAAGAAGCCCTTAAAGGATGATCCAAATAGAAATGCCAACTACTTCTTTTCTAGGGTTTTGATTTCAAGAAATCCTCCAACACTTTTGATAGCATATTAATTGTAAAGATCTTCTGTCCTGGTTCTTGAGGAAATATACTTGATTTCCAATGATGTTGACTAGGGAAAGAATGAAGATTATATCATAGTAATGCCTGTGGAAGGCTCAGAGACATGTGGACAAATTGGAATGTGCAGTAAGCTTAAAGTCACAGAAAGTGGGTGTGAATCACTAGCTCTCCTACTTAAGACCTTCAGGACCCTGTCCAAGTCACTTCATATCTCTGAACTTCAGTTTCCTTATCTGTAAAATGAGGGTGTTAAACTAGATAATCTCCAGTTTTCTTTTTTTTTTTTCCAGTTCTGGATCTATGACACTCTTTAGCAGCTCTGAATTAGCCAATTTATTTAACTACAAAAAAAAAAGAAAAAGTAAAAAAAAAGTTGTTGTCCTAAGAAATTGCATTATTTCCCTCTATAAAATCATCACATTTCTTTAAGAACGTTTTATTTGGGAGATGACATCTATTATTGTTCACAAATTGTTTCAAATAAAAACAATATTCTAGTATTGACCCGAAACAAATTTTATTCATCTCTGAGTTTGGAAACACTTAAGATAATGGCTTCTGCTTCTTTCCTAGTGTATTAATGAATGCAAAAAATTGCTTTGAAAGCTCAGGGGGAAAATATGTCTCCCTAAAATCTCAGTCAGTTTGTAGGCTGAAGAGTTTCAGATAACCACCTGCACCTTTGGATAATTATATGACTGTTTTAAAGGCTCAAGCTTTTAAGGTTTCCTCATCATTCATTTTCTGGTTAATTTCCACTGTATTGTATGTAATAGAAAAAAATAAAAGCAAGTCAGTTGTAATAGGAGGCTTTGCTGAGGTGTTAATCCACACAGGCAAGATTGGGAAGATCTAATTATCTAACAATGCATTTGAAATTTAATAAGATCTTCATTTTGCTCCTATTTTTGAAGTACTTGTGCTTTATCACTTTAACCCCTTCTTAATACAAATTTATTGAAGAACTTAGAGTAGGACATGTGGATAGTAACTAAAATCAAATCATCATAATGATTAGGAAGACATGTTTTATTTCTTTCCTTTGTGAATATGCATCTCTAGTAAGTGCACTCCTTATAGGTTATGTTTTTTTTAAGTGTCCAGAGAACCATGTATTTAAGAGCTGAAAGGGACCTCAAGGGAGTAGTTATTCACTTATCCATTCATCCAAATTACTTTTTTTGAATAGCCATTGTGCAAAACACTACGCTAGATGATTTGGGAAAATAAAAAGGTAATTAAGATAACTATGTCCTAGTTTTTAAGGAGCTTAAAACATAATAGGAGAGAGAAAATATATACAAGTAAATAAAATACAAATTACAATAACATCAATACCAATGCAATGTTGCCATACTCACCATTGTAGGAACCATCCCACCAACTGTATATAAAGATCCCTGACAGCCATATACAGACTTAGGAAAAAACATACATTATCAGTAACTGTATTCTATTGTATTTCATTTATTCCATTCTAATCCATTGTATTTGTATTTATATTTCCCAATGACATCATAATCTGGTTCAGCTACAGAATTGTTGTGAGGTTCATATCTGATATTTAATATGCTGCTTTGCAAAACAAATAATTGATATCAATTATTGTTATTGCTAATAATAACATCCCCAAACTCCAGAGCCTTGGGTCTTGAAGCACCATTGGAGGACACAATTTCTACCAACTACCTTCCTGTCCTGCTCTTCATACGTGTCTATATGCAAAACCCCTACACTAGGGGTCCCCAAAGTACTGTGTTCCACACTGGATGTATTTTGACATTTTGACTCTTACTCTGTATTGACTCAAATTAAAAGACATTCCATTCTCTCTCTCTCTCTCTCTCTCTCTCTCTCTCTCTCTCTCTCTCTCTCTTTCTCTCTCTCTCTCTCTCTCTCTCTCTCTCTCTCTCTCTCTCCCTCTCTCTCTCCTTCCATGTATTTTATTCTCTGTATCTCTCTCACTCACTGTCTCTTTTCTCTGACTCTGTCTCTCTCAGAGAGACACCCATTTTGGGACACCCATTGCACCTCATACTTTGTGAAAGACTATACATTCCAGCATAAATGGTGCCTATGTCTCACTATCACTACCACCACCACACCAAATCATCTTGATCCTCAACTGATTAAACCAAAGACCAAGTAGCTTGGGCTTTGCTCAAAAAAAAAAAAAAACGTTATCTTAGAGATTATTTTGTCTAACCAGTGACTGCACCCAAGTTGAAGTCCATTGTTTTTGTCCCAGGTATAAAACTTTCTCATTATGGCTTTGATCACTCTCTGGTACACCTCCACACAGTTGTCTTGCCAAGTTATGAACACCTTCCTCTCCTCCCTCTATCCTGGCTTTCCATCTCTTTGTGTTTCATCTTTCCCTATTATAAGGTAAACTCCTTGAGAAAAAGGGCTATTATTTTCTTATATTCTATTTTCCTTTCCTTCTATTTCTTCTTTTTTTTCTTTATTTTCCTTGTATCCCTAGTGCTGATCACAATCTCACATATAGTACATATTTAAGAAGTTATTCCTTTTTTGCTTCATTCTGAAGAGGATTAATATTATGCTGCATTATATTAATCTGAAATCTGTCTTTTTCTCTATTTGGTCAGGCCTCACTATATTTCAGTCTAATTCACCAGGTCTGTTTCTAAAAGGTAATCTAGTAATGTGATGACTCCCAGCCCCCAAATCATCTGCATATTAATCATCTAGGCCCTTGTCCATAGAATAGATTCCACGCTTGCTTTCCCTCCTAAAATTTAAGAGTCACTTGGTTTCCAACGGGTTGGCCAAACCAGGGGGAACCTAATTGAGATGGTTTTTTGTTCCTCTTTTAGCCAAGATTTCTAGAGACAGCTGGGTCTGATAAAGCAACTAGCAATCTTTAAGTGTGAGGGGCATAATAAGCCACATCTGAAAGCCAACCACTTTCCCCAGCTGCAGACTAATCCTATCACCTGAAGATTAGTTCTACACCACTCAACAATGAAATAATAGAGAGCAGCTGAAAACTCTTAACCCACCTCTCATTCAAATATCTACCAATCTACATTGCATTGCCTTTGCCAGGGAAGGTTCAAATGATGTACAGTCAAGCCCATCAAGCCCAGCCAAAAACCCAAGTGTTTTGGTCACAGAGAGAAGCCACTGTCTCAATGTCTTGGTGACTGCTAGCCTAACTGATGAATTGATCATGATCAGGTACCTGACTTTTGCTGAGGTGCCAATGTGGCCTATTTTACTACCAGGTTCCATGCTACTGTTATAAAAATGATATCTTGCCCTGGAGAAAATAACCTTTGTTGAAATATGATTCACTTCCCTTCCTCCCTCCCTTCTTTTCTTTTTTTATCTGTCTCTTCATATGTAATCTATCATCATCTGTATGAAAAGAATGGATTGCTTTTCCTTCAATAATCACGGAATTTGTAGCATGTATAACAGCTGCAATCACACACACACACACTCACACATACACACACACACTTTCACATTTATACGCTTTTAAATTGACAGTCTACTGTAGTTAAAGATGAGAGAAAAATGTTGGAAGTCAAGTACAGCATTCTCTTCTCTTTTCCTTCATAATGGCACTCAGCACAGTACCTTGATCACACCAAGAACTCAATGAAAAATTTATTAAATGGATAAATGTATATGGTCCATTTTTAAATGTCTAAAATATCCTTGCCCTTGAGCAAGTGAGATATTTAGAAAAACGATATTTTTAAAGCAACAATAATATTACTGATTCTTCTTGTTAAAGGGGTATAGATACTGTGCAAGGACCCAAAGTAAGACTCACAAGGGATGAAAGGGTAAAGGACAAAGAACTTTCCTTCACTGTATTATCAGTACAACAGCTCCTGAAACAGACTACTGATGGTCAGGTGGGAAGTGTGGGATTTAATATCTTAATGGAATTCACATTAATGACATTACCACAATTACTCTAATATCACATTGAGAGTTAGTGAGTTTGGATGGTGGTGGGAAGGCATTTAAAAAGAGAGTTCCTGGGCTTTACAAGAAAAACACCAGAGGAGTGAAAGGTCTTGGTAAGGGAATTGGTTTTGAATTCCTAGTATGGGTGATCATGAGGGAATCGGGTAGATCAAGGACTCAATACACACACCTGTATGTAACATGAGTTTAAATCCAAACAGGGTACTTATTTTCTATGTGACTTTGGGTAACTTAACCTCTTGGGAACTGACATGTTATGGTTGTTGTTGTTATCATCATTGCATTAGATGAACTCTAACATTCTTTCTAGCTCTGAATCCTATCATACTTGGTATGACTAAGAGTAGATAATTGAAATCCTGATGGAGAAAGGGGAGGGAAGGAGGCATTGTAAGGGAGAAAGGTGAAATTGTCGCCAACAAACTACTTGAAAGGAAGGAGGCTGGGTTAGATGTTTCTGGCCTCATTTTCTAATTCTAGATACAGGATTTTTAAAAATTCAATTTAATATTTTATTTTTCCTCATTTACATGTAAAAACAATTTTAGCATTTTTTTTTAATTTTTGAGTCCCGAATTCTCTCTCTCCTTCTCCTCCTCTCTCCCCCAATTAGGAAAGCAAGAAATTTGAGAAGTTACACGTGTGCAGTCATGCAAAACATATGTCCAAGTTAGTCATGTTGCAAAAGAAAACACAGATAAAAAAGAACAAGAAAAACAAGTAAAAAAGAAAGAAAAATAAAGTTTAAAAAAGTATGTTTTTGATCTTCATTCAGATTCCATCAGTTCTTTCTCTGGGAATGGATAACATTTTTCATCTTAAGTACTTCAGAATTTTCTTGGATCAACATATTGCTGAGAATAGCTAACTCATTCACAGTTGGTCAACATGCAATATGGTTGTTACTATAGACAATGTTCTCCTGGTTCTGCTCATTTTACTTTGTATCAGTTCATGTAAGTCTTTTGAGATTTTGCTGACAGCTTCTGCCTTTCATTTCTCCTAGCACAATGGTATTCCATTCACAACCATACACAACAACTTGTTTAGCCATTCCCCAATTGAGGGACATCCCTTCAATTTCCAATATTTTGCAACCATTACAAGAACTGCTATAAATATTTTTTTGTATATGTAAGTTCTTTTCTTTTGGGGGGATATATACCTAGTATTGGTATTACTTGGTCAAATGGTATACATGATTTTGTAGCCCTTTGAGCATAGTTCCAAATTGCTCTCCAAAATGGTTGAATCAGTACACAGTTTTACCAATGGTGCATTAGTATGTCAATTTTCTCAGATCCCCTCCAACATTTGTCACTTCTTCTTTTGTCGTATTTAGGCACAGGATTCCTAACTGTGTGTGTGTGTCATGGACCTCATTGGCAGTTTGGTGAAACCTAGGGACTCCTCAAAATTATGTTTTTAAATGCATAAAATACATTACCGAGTATTACAGAGAAAATCAAGTACATTGAACTAGAGATATACATATATACATATATATACATATACATACACATACACACACACACACACACACACATATATATATATATACATATATATACATAATTTTTTTTTTAGTGTTTTGGACGCTAGGTTAAGATATCCTGCCTATAATTCAGATATTTGATATGTCATTGAACCATAGATCTCTTCTCTGTCTATGATCTCATCTCTATTTTTTTTTTCTGCTTTAGAGACTTTATTTTAAATGAAAAATTCTGATTTCAGTCCCTATCTCTCTGAGGCCCCAGTTAGGAAAATTCTTTTTTTTTTAATTTATTTTTAATATGTTTAGTTTTCATCATTGATTTTCACAT
>JAQQSZ010004160.1:0-14236 GCA_028646595.1 Phalanger gymnotis | reverse complement strand
TCAGGATGCCAGGGCACTTTCCGCTCGTCTCCTGGTCTGGTAGGTCCGCGTCTGGTCTGTTCGCACCGTGCGCGCTGGGCTCAACTCTGCTCCCCTCGGCTGGGGACTGGGAGGTCCGCATGGGACAGACCTTACCCAGAGACCATCCAGGCTGTCCTGGGCTGGGGCCCTACTTCCCTCTGCCACTTTGTGGGTTCTGCAGCTCTGCAATTGGTTCAGAGCCATTGTTTTATAGGTTTTTGGAGGGACTTGGTGGGGAGCTCACGCCAGTCACTGCTTCCCAGCCGTCATCTTGGCTCCGCCTCCCACACTTTGCAAATCTTAAAAATCTATATATAAAAGTCAGTTCTTGGTATTGTTATTAAATCCAGGTCTCACAGTCACATAGAAAGCTGAACACTATGACTCCTATGTGGACTTTCAGTTTAAACTGGAGCACAATGATACTTTGGAGTGGGAGCCTAGGTGCCAACATCCCTATTCTATATTCTTTGGTCACTGATATGTAAGACACACCAGCAGGAGCTGCCTATAGTTCTGAATCTAATAAGGTTGTATTCTTCAGCTATTGAAAGACAAATGTGGAGTAAGAAGCCATGGCCATTTCAGCTAAGTTGGTTTCAGAAAAGTAGCCCAAAGTTACAAGCTAAGTAATATCAGAGGACTAGAACCCAGTTTTCTATTTCCATTCACCTTGAGAAGCAGTTATTAAGTATGTACCATATATAATGCACTGTGGTCCTTATCCAGGGCCATTTCCACTGCACCAAACTGATATTCCACTGTTCTGTGAGGCTAGAATGATAGGGAGACTGATCTTACACTGCTCTAGACTCCAAGGGTTGGAAGCCATTGATGAGTATTGACCTCAGGCTAGCTTTTGTTGAGACTTGATTCTGATTCTGTTTTGAAGCCTTACCACTAGAGGGATGAATGAAAGAGGGTAATAAGGAGTAGTAGAAACAGAATGGCCATAAATAAGATATAGGACCAGATGACAAATATATTATTGGTACTCTGTCAGAGTGGATAGCCAAAAAGGAAACTTTCTTTACCCTTAGGAGAGGGTTAATTTGTGTATATATGATTACTTGAAATTATATAGAGAGTACAGTTTTCAGCTTGATTACATTTGGGTGGTAATTGCAGAGTGCCTGATTACTGGTTATTTTTAGCCATGTTTGCATTTATGGATGGCAGTGGACTGGAACAGGTTACGTATGCTCATCTGAGATAAAGAGTAATTAGCTGGACTTTCAATCAATCATTAGATATGTACTATGTGCCAGGTGCTGCACTAAGGTACTAAAGGGAGAGAATAGGCATTTCCCTACTTTGGCATCTTCATTTCATCAGTTTTAAAGATTTCCAGCTATCCCTCTGAGTCTAAGAATTGAGCATATTCTGTGGTCGTTTAGAACTATGGATGTCTTCTTGACCTACTGTTGGGTGCCATGCCATAAGCAGTCTCTTTTAAATGATAAAGTTGTTGACTTAGGTGGCATTTATTAAGTACCTCCTATATGCCAGACATTGTGCTAAGTCTTGAGGATACAAAGTAAAGCAAAAAAAAAAACCATCCCTGTTACTCTCATGGAGCTCACAGTCTAACAGAAGAGACAATATACAAACAACTATGCACAAACAAAATACAGGATAAAATGGGAGTCATCTCAAAGGAAAGGCACTAAGATTAAGAAGAACTGAGGCTTTATATACCCATGGTCTGCTACAACGTCTGGAATACAATAACTGTCTGCTGAATTAAATTTAATTTTGATTGATGCTATAGATGAGATTAAATGCTGGGCAATTAAACGGTTCTTTTCTTCAGTGATCTTAGAATATAATTTTTAAATTCCTTTGCAACTCTGTGATATTATAATTTTGAAGTCATAACTAATTGAAGACATAACTATCAAATCCTATTCACTTTTTCAGTGCAATAAATATCTACTGAGCACACATTATGTATTTAGCACTGTTCTGCGAACTGTGGGAGATACTAAAGGAGCATGTCCCATCATGGCTCCAGTCCTTAAAAAGCTAACAGTGGGGAAACAAGACACTCATATGAGAAATGCATTAGTCAGTCAGCAAATAAGCATTTATTAAGAACCTACTATGTGACAAGCACCATACTGAGAAAAAGAGACATCAGTTCAGGAACAATTCAAAGAATGGCAGACTAAGTGTCGAATGAGTGGTAGGTAGATGATTGCTAGTTTAGAGGAGGAAAAGAGATTTTCACGATAGCTCAGGAACATTGAACAAAAGTAGGTAGAAATGGGAAGGGATACCAAGGTGGCAGGGTGAGGACAGCTTAAGTAAAGGCATAGATCTTGGAAGACAGGCCTGCCAGCATCGAGTGTACAAGATGCGGTTAGATAGCGCAAGCTAGGGACAACTTGTGGAGGACCTTGAATGCCCAACCAAGGAGACTCTTCAAAGTATTTTATACAGGAAAGCATGGGTTCAAAGTCTGAGTAAGCTTAGTCTGATGGGGATATTGTAAGATAAATTAGAAAGAAGAGAATCTGGACACAGGAAAACCAGTTCAGGCTATGGCAATAGTCTTAGCTTGGTACTTTGAAGCCTTGGTAGGATAGATTTGGGTAGTATGTATGTGAGGGAAGGAATAGTCAATAGGAACATTTTTAAAATGTTTTGATAACTGCATTTCAATATAATTGGCTTCCTTTGTAGTCTTGAGTATTTTATTTTATGTATTTAAAAATATCTCTGAAAAGTGGACCACAGACTTCATCAAACTACTGTTAAAAAAAAAAAGGTTCATAGTACAATAAAGGTTACAACCCCCTGAAACAGACAATCTTAGAGGTCCATTCCAGTCCTGATCCATGACCCTAAGTCAGAATTTCAGATGTCTCCATTTTCATCTTGAATCTTGTAAAAATGTCAGACCAGCTTCTTTCATTTTGCAGAAGAATGTTAGGTATGTGTCCAACCTCTCCTGGATATCTAGAAGATTTGGAACCCAGAAGCAATGAGTTTGCTCAGTGTCCCCATAGGGGATACATATACCCTTTAAAAATGTATTTTTTAATTTTTATTTTCAGTTCCAAATTCTCTGTCTCCCACATCCTCCTCCCCTACCCACTGGGAAGGCAAGAAATATGATGGCCATTATACATATGAGGTCATGGAAAATATTTCCACATTAGTCATGCTGGGAGGAGAAAAAAACCAATAAAGAAAGTGAAAAAAATACTCTTCAATCTGTGCTCAGAGTTCATCAATTCTCTTTCTGGAGTTAGACAACATTTTCATCCTTAGTCCTTTGGAATTATAGTAGATATTTTTCTGAATCAGAGCAGCTAAGTCTTTCACATTTGATTTTCATTAAAATATTACTGATACTGTGTACAATGGTCTCCTAATTTTGCTCACTTCACTTTTCTTCAGCTCATAAAAGTCTTCCCAGGTTTTTCTGAAACCATTCGCTTTGTCATTTTTTCATAGTACAGTAGTATTCCATCACAATCACATAACACATCTTCAGGCATTCCCCAACTGATGAGTGTCCCCTCAGTTTCCAGTTCTTTGCCACCACAGAAAGAGCTGCTGTAAATACACATACACACACATATGTATATGTATATGTATATGTGTATATATATATATATATACACATATACATATACATATACACATACACATACATATATGTATATTATATATATCCTTTTCTTTTTTCTTTTGATATCCTTGAGGTACCAACATAGTAGTGGTATGTGGTATGCTTTGGGCATAGGTCCAAATTTTTCTTCAAAATAGTTGTACCAGTTCACAGCTCTAGTAATAGTGCATTAATGTACCTATTTTTTTCGCATGGCTCCAGTATTTATCATTTTCCTTTTCTGTCATGTTAGTCACTTTGGTGGGTGTGAGGTGGTACTTAAGAGCTGTTTTAATTAAAATTTCCCTAATAAATAATAATTTAGAGCATGTTTTCATATAACTATTAATAGTTTTGATTTCTTTTCCTAAAAATTGCCTTCTTATATCCTGTGACCATTTATGAATTGGAGAATAACTTTTATTTTTATAAATTTGGCTCAGTTCATTATATATTTGAAAAGTGAGGGCTTAATCAGAGAAAATTGCTATACAACTTTTTTTCTCTCAGTTTCTTGTTTCCTTTCTAATTTTGGCTGCTTTGGATTTATTTGTGCAAAAACATTTTGTAATCAAAATTTCCCATTTTACCTCCCATGATCCTCTCTCTCTCTCTCTCTCTCTCTCTCTCTCTCTCTCTCTCTCTGTCTGTCTGTCTCTCTCTCTCTTTCTCATTTAGTCATGAACTCTTCCCTTAACCATAGCTATGACAATTAATTTCTTCCATGCTCCCCTAATTTGCTTACGATATCACACTTTGCTGATGTTTGTTGTTGTTTAGTGATGTCCTACTCTTTGTTGGCCCATTTGGGGTTTTCTAGGCAAGGGTACAGAAATGGTTTCCCCTTTCCTTTTCCAGCTCATTTTACAGATGAGGATCTTAGGCAAACCCTTGCACAGGATCACACAGCTAGTAACTGTCTGAGACCTAATTTGAACTCAGGAAGATGAATCTTCCTGACTCCAGGTCCAGCACTCGGTCCACTGGACCACTTAGCTCCCCAAAAGATAATCTGACCTATCTTGGTACACTATGTGAGATGTTGATCTTTGCTTCATTTGTAGTAGCCTACTTTCCTATTTTCCAGGCATTTTTTGTCAAATAATGAGTTCTTACCCCAATATCTTGCATCCTTGAGTTTATCAAGCAGTAGATCACTGTCGCCATTTACTTTTGCATATTATATACCTAATTTATTGCATTAGTCAACCTTTCTATTTCTTATCCAGTACCATGTTGTTTTGATGATTATCATTTATAGCATAGTTTGAGAACTAGTACCGCTATGCCACCTTCCTTGATTTTTTTGTTGATTCCCATTATAATCTTGACCATTTTGTTCCTCCAAATGAATTTTATTTTTTTTTCTAGCTCTATACCAAAAGGTAGTTTGGTAGGACAGTGAATAAGCAAATTAATTTAGGTAATATTGACATTTTTATTATATTGTTTAAGCCCATCCTTGAGCAATTAGTATTTAGCCAGTTGTTAAGATCTGTCTTTTGTTTTATAATTTTATTCATATACTTCCAGGGTTTGTCTTGGTAGGTAGACTCCCAAGTATTTTATACGATCTGCAGTTATTTTAAATGGAATTTCTTTATCTTTTCCTTTGGTTTTGTTGGTAATATATAGAAATGTTGATCATTTATGTGGGTTTTATTAAACAGAAACAGACTGAACATAGCAAGTCATTTCAAGAGAATGAAAGAGAAGGATGAGTCAAAGGTGACTATGAGGGTTTGTGTGATTCAGACACTTTCTTACTGAAAGATAGCTTTCTTGCAAATTCAATCTGCACAATGATACTCAGAATCATACGTTTTGAAACCAAGGAACTATTAAATTAATCATGAATCTTGTTAGTCTGATGGCTTAAAATTTGGCCTTACTCTTTGAACCGATGCAATAATAATTACCTCTCCCTCGTACCTGGTAATGGCTGAATGTAAAAGTAATGTGTGGCATTGAATGGAAAACAGTGTCTCTTCAATTAGAATTAATGTTCGTTGAAAACATTGGGAGTTTGCAGCATTGCATCTATGACAGAATACAATTTCATTGGGACATTACCTAACCATACAGAAAGAGGGTTATTTTTTGCCTTAAGCAGTAGCTATAGCCTATAACTGTACAGGGTAGTGCACGCCACCTGAGCAATTCAGCTGTGAAGCTCAGAAAAACTCATTCACACGACTTGAAGATATGAGAGCATCCAAGTGTTGTGAATGAAGGTTCGGTGCCTTCCCCGAATTTGGCAAGGAATGGCCCAGAGGAAAGCTTCTCACCGAGACTTAAGCCCAAAGAGCATACTGTCAGAAGATGGAGTATCCCTTCCATTCAGCAAAAACTAGTGGACCAAAAAGACTTTTACGAGATTGCTGACTTTCCTTAGCCTTGGCTTCTCTTCAAGCATCAGTGAGGAAACTTGGATAAAAATTTATAAAATTTTTGGTAGAGAGTCAGGAGACAACAGAACCTGAGTGGGAAATAGAAATTAGGTCAGTTTAACTGTATTGTAGCATGTAGAGAAGGGAGCAAAATGTAAGATGATAGAAAAAGTAGGAAGGGACGAGGCTGTTAAGGATTTTAAATGCCAAAGAGAGAATTTTTGATTTGATCCTGGAGATATTGTTAGTGATTACTGGTGTTTATTGAGTGGAGAAGGGGAAGGTAACAAAGGCAAACTTGTACTTTAGAAAAAACTCTTAATAATCAAGTGGAGGGTGTATTATAATGGGAGGAACCTGAGGCAAAGACACACCCACACAATTGTTGATAGTGGACTTCATGGTAGGATTGAAGTCAAAGTACCCAGCTGAGTGTTAAAGTCTGATTCTCTTGTCCTTTACCTGAATCTTTTCTACCATTAACCCTACTCTCATCCTTCTGTGAGAAGAGCAGTCATTGTAACATTGTTAGGAAGTTCCTTCTGTATTCACCCTTAGTGCTGTCCAGTATGGAGAGATTTTCTTCATATTTTGCTCAGATATCTTACCACCATATGACATTCTTAAATGCCTAGCCTCAAAAGGAAGTCTGGGAGAGGATACAAAAAGCAAATAACAAATGCTTTTTTTATTGTTTCCAGGCCACCTTGTGTCACTTTGGAGGCCTTACATGGTACAGTAGAAAAATGACTGGTACATGGTACAGTAAAAAAAAAAAAAAAGACTGGTTTTAGAATCATATGATATGGGTTCAAATCCTTCCTCTAATGTTTATTGGCCATGTGACCTTATAAGTAGCATTTATGTAGTACCTGCTATGTGTCAGGCGCAAAGCTAAGCTTTGAAAATATTTGGATATACTCTCCCTTTTCCATCATGTCCTACCTAGATGCCTCCTTTAGCTCATTTGCCTCAGCTTCCTTACTTGTAAAATGAGGATACTAAACTAGAGAGACTGTGTGGTCTTTTCCACATCTAAATCTTTGATTCTATGACACACTGCCTACACATATTTGTAGTATGTGGTAACTTCCCCTGTCTCATCTCAAAATTCATTTACTCTGATTTTTCCATTGTTCGCTCCCTTCCACTCTGATCATGCCTTTTCTTTTCATTGACCTTAATTCATGTGCATAGAATTTTTCTATACTTACCTTCACCTAGTTTCATGGTGCTTTCTTCTCATTCTTCAGTGCTTTTTCTTCAGTTGTTTCCTTTATATGTCTTATTAACTCTCTCTCTCTCTCTCTCTCTCTCTCTCTCTCTCTCTCTCTCTCACACACACACACACACACACACACACACACACACACACACACACACACCCCTATATGTCCTTTCATCACCCACTGGAGAATAAATCTTAAGGGCATGGATCATGTCATATATTCCTGTTGTATCCTTCTCCAAATACCCGCATGCCTTATTGTGCAACCACTAGGGGTTCAATAAATAGTGATTTGGGTGATCCATCTACAGAATTGTGTTGCAGGGATATCAATTTTATCAGTTAGTTAAGCTTCCCAAGACTTAGAAACCAGGATCTAGGATGGCACTGCTATCTTATATACACTAGAAAAAATTTAGCTGGCTGCCAAGTTAAAAAGGAAGAGCTAAATTGGCTGAGAACATCATGATCTCCTACAATAGCACAGAATTGTAGATTTAGATCTGAAAGAGACTTCGGAAGTCAGTAAACCCAATTCCCTCCCTTGTAGACAATTCCTCCCATTACAATATTCTAACTGAGGAGACCACTGCTCAGAAACAACGATAACAAGAAAGTTAGCTTTTAAAGATTGGATTTTCTGCTATATACATAGCAACATAATCATGAATACAAGTATTAGGACTAGCAAATAAAGCTTAAAGAGTGCTGTGGATAGGGTAAGAAGGAAGTAGAGTTGCAGCCGTTAAGATGTCTTTGCCAGATTCAAGATATTGGCTAAAGCTAGTATTCTTTAGCCAGGACCAACTTGGAGACAGACTGCCCAGAAAGTAAATGGCAAAAGAGCATTGTTATAAGCAGGACCTGAAGTTGCTGGCACTCCAGTGAAAGCTAGGGGTAACCTAGAGGGCATCATAAAACCAGTGTCTCATATGTGATTTTCATGATATGAAACAGGAGATCGCCTCTGAGAGCCTGCCATTATCCTCAATTTGATTTTATCATTTCTTGTGATAATAATACCTAGCATTTATAGAACACTTTATTAAGGTTTATGAAGCATTTCACAATGCTATCTCATTTGATCCTTGCAACAACTCTAAAAGGCAGGCACTTTATTATTGCAATTTTACAGATAAGGAGACAGGGTCATGGAGAAGTTAAACAACTTATCCAAGGTCATAAAGCTAGCATGTGTATGAGGCAGGATTTGAACTCAGATTTTGTTGACTGTAAGTCTTACACTTTGCATAGCATCTTCCAGCTGCCTAAGAATTTCATTTAGTAGAGAGGTCCCATAAGTCAATTTTCTTGAAGAGAGATGAAGGAATGCAGAATCATTTTTCTCTATCCATTTCAGAGCCCAACTGGTTGATGAAGGTATGTAATTGAATTAAAATGTTAACCTTCAAACATCTGCTCCAGGAAATTGAATGTTTAAGATTGAATGTGAAATAACAAAATTATTATTATGAGCCTGAGATAGTTTTTTGAAGTGGCCCTAGCCTGAATTTGGTTTGCTTTAGAAGAGCCATTGTTTCTACATATATCTAGGTTACTTTTTTAAAAGGTTCTGTGTATTACTCTTTCTGTAAAAGCAAGGCCACTTTACTGAAAATTTTTCTCAATTCTGGGAAAAATATTTATCATTGATTTGAATCTAAACTGAAACCCAAATAATACCACTTCCATTTCCATCCTGAGCACTAGATAGTTTTTTTTCCTTCTAAAGCTCATTGGTTTGCTTGTGTTTGTGTATCTGAATGGAGGACAAACTTGTATCTGGCCAAAATTTAATTTGCTGTAGGCATAACATATAGCTTATATTTAAGCAAGCAGACTTTTAGCACCTTTTTATGTCTTGTTCACTAACATTCTGAATGTATCATTACATTTCCATGCCCCAACTCCACCTTTGATCCATATTAGTTCACAACTTCAGTTCTTCTACTAACTTGTCTCTTGAGGGATCAGAAAACATTACCAAGGATAGCTGAATACCTGCCCCCTCTACCACCACCCCAGAAAGGAAATAACTAGTTTATTTTTTCCTTTTAACCATGTTAAGAATTTTTTCTAATTTTGTAGTTGTTGATGAATTCAGAATAACACTATTTTGCAGCTTTGATCATACCACAGAAATCCCTAGAGCATTTTCTCTAATTTCATGGCTTAATGTGATTTATTTGTCTCTTAGGCTTTGAACCTTTTAAATGTACAACTTAAAAGCATAGAGATCTATACTTGCCAGGGGTGATACAGAATGGTATTTGGGAAGACACTGTCTCTGGTATCACACAACCTGGGCTCAAATTCAAATCCCATCTATGATACTTCTTTTGTTGATCAGTTGTTTCAAGTAGTGTCTAATTATTCGTGACTCTACTTGTGGTTTTCTTGGAAAAGATACTGGAACGGTTTGCCATTTCCTTCTCCAGTTTATTTTACAGATAAGGAAACTGAGGCAAACAGGGTTAAGTGACTTGCCCAGGGCCAAACAGCTTGAAAATATCTTAGGCCAAATTTGAACTCAGGTCTTCCTGACTCCAAGGCCTGCATTACCCACAGTACCACCTAGCTGCCCCTCGGATACTTACTATCTGTGTAAACTTTGTCTCTGGGCCTCCATTTTCTCATCTCTAAAATGAGAGGCTGGACTAGTTGACCTCTAAGGTTCCTTCTAGCTCAGGCTTTATGATCCTATGTAAGAGGCATTGCAGGATTTGAATTCCCTCCCTGACATGTCTTAGAAACACTTATCATAGAATCATTGATCTAGGGGTGGAAGAGAGCTCAGAGACCTTCTAGTTAAACCCCTTCATCTTACAAGTGAAGAAACTGAGGTCCAAGGAAGCTATGACTTGCCCATAGCTGAATACATAGATTTGGAAGAGAGATTTGAACCCCAGTCCTCTAGATATGGGGCTATTTCCATTTTACCATAGGATGTACCTTTTTACCTTCCCTTTGGGTGAAGCAGGTTTCAACTCTTGAGCCCTAAAAAATTCATACATAAGTTAGATTTAAGTGAGGCAGAGTTGCACAAAGTCGTTGGCCTCACTCTCAATTCCAGAGTCATCACAATCTAGTCACAGGAAAGAGTCAAGACAATTGATGACAGTTCGAGATGCAGTGGATGACCTTGTCATCTTCAATGTCTAACCAAGCTCCAAGCACTCCATAGCACCTACTTTAGCTGCCTTCATGACTATTGGAAGAAAGTGTTCTCATCTGCCCATTCCTCCAGGGGAAGTCTTCACATGCTTGTGGCAGACACCACCTGATTCATCAATGGGTTTGAGACCCCTTAGTTACCTTCAACCTGGTTTAGCCCATCTGCCAAAATGGTTCACCAGGATGTGGCCACTGTGCATGCTACAGCTTCTTGGAGCCCCAGGTGAGAGTTAAGTGGAGCTGGACACCAAAGGTAGAAAGCAGCCCTCACACCAGAGGTACTAGTCCTCCCTGAACACACCCTGCAGCCCAATGGTAAAATTCTGATATGTGTGTAAATTGTAAATCTCGAGCCCCATCAATAATCAATAACTATTTGTACCAGATATTGTGCTAAAATTTTAGGATACTAAATGAATGAATAGATAGATAGATGCATACATACATACATAGGAAGAAAGGAAGGAAGGGAGGGAGGGAGGGAGGGAGGAAGGGAGGGAGGGGGAAAAAAGAAAGGAAGGGTGCTAGGCTTCCTCTAAACATCTGAGTTTCTAAAGACAAGATCCAACCCTAATCTCCTTTCTGGTGCTACACATTTGTTCTTAGTTACTCTCACTCATCCTTTATGTTATAATTTTCTACTAGGAAGAGCCCAATACATGGATTAGCACATAATACAATTACATTATCCATGTTCAGAGTTCATAGTATGTATATCATTGAATGAAGAGTTATGAATTTTATGACCATAACTACTCTTGAAAACCATCTAATAATTCATTGAGGATCATGATTTTCACAGATAGAGGGAAAGTTTACATTAGCAAAATCTTAACTCCCTAACACAGAACCAGATTTCTATATGGTGAACTGATACAGTAAATACAGGGAGAAACATATTATAAGAGTGCAATACCAGTGAAGCTGTAATAGACACAGCAGCAAGAATACTCCCGGGAGAAGAGGGGGGTGACTCTATGGTAGATAGCAAAGGAGTGATTCTATTGGAGAAAAACATGGAGGAGTCGGAGAAACTGGAACACAAATAGCATAATATTCTTCAAAGAAGAGCTGTGGCTACAAATCAAATACAGTTCTTGATGTGAGCGAGCACACACATAGCCATAGCTATTGATCAAGTATTGGTTAGCCTTTTTAGCCATGCCTATATTCATAAATAACATCTCCTTCACACAGGAGAGAACAAAATATAAAAATATAGGGCAAAATGTAGAATGGAAGCATCCTAAGCCTTGAGGTTGGTATGGGCTCATCTTTGTGAATGTGGAAACCACTTACTGAGCATAATGTTTGCTAAGTGCATAGTTCTATATATAACATTAAAATTCTTTATAAAGGCAAGTAAAGTGCTTTGGGGTCCATGTGGATAAAAATTACTCAATGTAATGGATGGTCATTATTGCTAATAAAAAATGAAGTAGAGGCCACTGCCTCCTAAAATACCCTTAATGATCAGGCATTTGAAAACCACAGTTCTTGATTAAGTAAATATAAATCATAATAAGTGCTATTCATGGATATCTAAGTAAACTACTCAGAAAGAAAAGTGAGTCTTGCCACTTGCCCCTCCCACCAGGCCAGTCTTTTGTGGCATCATTCTAAAATGTCAAATGGTATTTTGTTTTCTAAGAGATATAAAAGTGACCAGATAACTACCTTAGTCTAGGTGTAAGTGAGACAAAGAAGCACCATAACAACTCTTTCTTACATTTCCCAGGTCACTTTGATTTGCTCTTTTTTTACCCTGTTTCTCCAGTTTGTCATTTGTGAAACATAGATATCCTATGATCGAGCAGTCCACCAATCCACAAGCATTTATGAAGCAGCAGCTATGTGACAGACACTGTTCTAGGAGCTGGGGTTACAAGGGAAGGGGGAAAGACAGCAGGTACTAAGTGTGTACAAGATTCATATAAAGTTGATGTAAGGTAACCTTGGCAAGGAAAGTACTTGCAGCACGGGGAGGGAGAGGACCAGGAAAACTTCCCTTAGAAGGTGGTGTGTGTGTGTGATATCTTCCTCTACAGATCTTCTCCAATTTATACTGCCTATATCTTTTTTTTGTTCATGGATGTTTACTTACTGTCTTCCCCAATAAACTGTAAACTTTTTTAGAGTTTGTTTGTTTTGTTTTTCTTTGTATCATCAGAGCTTAACACAATGCTTAACACATAGTAAATATTTCAGCCCATTTCTTCTGGGATTTCTATCCCTACCTCCCATAGCCCAAGTGCTGGAATCTTCTGTGTCTTTCATGGTAGGCACAACTCCTGCTTCTGATTTGTCAAGGTTAACAGCACATTTCTGAGACCTTATAATTCCTAACATTACTAAGTCTACTTTCCCACATCTCAGGAAGGCTGAGGTAGCCTTGGATTCAAGTAATGACTAGTAAAAACTCAAGAGGAAAAATCAACAAGAAATGTTTAATTTCTCCTGCTAAGAAAGCAAAAAATAGAACATTATGACTCAAACTATAAAGGAAGGAAGTGGGAATTGGGTGCAGCTAGCAGAAAAGGCACCACCATGTAGCAACCCCAAATTTGCAAGAGTAGGTGAGACATGGGTGTCGTGCTGCGAGGGCTTTTGATACTGCAGCTTGATCAGTGTCTTCAAGACAAGACTGAGCATATCAAAATTAACTTCTAATAAGAAGAAGGAAATGGTTGGAAACCTAGGATGGCAGGATTTAAAGAGAGTTGAACGAGGAATCATAAGTTCAAAAAGAAGATGGCACAATATTAAAGGGGATAAGTGAGGGGAGAAAAGGTGTTATTATTATTATTAATTATCTAATATTATCTCTGGGTTTTTTTCACTTAATTGTTTTACTTTTCCACAATGAAGGATTCAGCATGAGAGAGGGGGTCAAAAATGATAGTAACTGACCAAAATCATCTTTAAAGTGCATTCTAAAAGAGCATTCCTATATTTCTTCTAAAACTCCTCGAAGCATACATATGTACATATACACATATGTATATGTACACATATATAATTATAGATTTGCTGCTTGAAGGTGCTTTAAAGGTCATTAAGTCCAACCCTCTCATTTTCTAGATTAGGAACCAATGTCATAGAGACGTCAAGCACTTGCCCAGGGTTGTACAACTATGTAAGTGTCTGAGACAGAATCTGAACACAGATCTTTTTTTTTTCCTATTGCTGTATTATTTATTTATTTATTTATTTATTTTTAGTTTTCAACATTCATTTCCACAAGATTTTGAATTCCAAATTTTCTCCCCATCTCTCCCACCCCAAGACAGTAGGAATTCTGATTACCTCTTCCTCCAATCTGCCCTACCTTCTATCACCTCCCCCACCCCATCTCTTATCCCTTTCCCTTCTATTTTCCTGTAGGGCAAGATAGAGTTCTATACCTCATTGCCTGTATATCTTATTTCCAAGTTGCCTGTAAAAACAATTTTTGATGTTCATTTTAAAAACTTTGAATTCCACATTCTCTCCCTTCCTTCCTCCCCACCCACCCTCATTGAAAAGGCAAGCAATTCGATACGAGTTATACATGTGTAGTCATGCAAAACACTTGCATAACAGTCTTATTGTGAAAGACTAACTATATAGGGGCGGAGCCAAGATGGCGACTGGAAAGCAGTAACTGGCGTGAGCTCCCCACCAAGTCCCTCCAAAAACCTATGAAAAAATGGCTCTGAACCAATTCTAGAACTACAGAACCCACAAAGGGGCAGAGGGAAGCAGGACTCCAGCCCAGGTCTGCCTGGATGGTCTCGGGGTAAGGTCTGTCCCGAACAGAACTCC
>JAQQSZ010004159.1:0-14236 GCA_028646595.1 Phalanger gymnotis | reverse complement strand
TTTAGTTTATCTGAACTTTTCTCTTCCTTTCTTTTTCCGTCTTTATTTTAAAGGGAGGGATACAGTAGGAAGTAGTGATATAAAAACAAGATATCTATAAAAATGTATTTAAAAATGAAAAGCAGGAGGCAGAGTTATGACAATGAAGTTTCTGATGAAGGTTGGAGAAAAAGGTTAGATGGTGTAGAGCAGACTGAAAGGTGTTAGAGCACAAAGGGACCTTAAGATTCTATAGTCCCAACCCTTCATTTTGCAAAGGAGGAATAATGAGGCATGGAGAAATTTACTGATTTACCCATGGATGTTTAGCTATCTAGAGGAAGAACTTATGCTGTTGGTGCCAGCGCTTAGTGCAGTGCCTGGCACATAGCAGGTACTTACACATGGTTATTGGTTGTCAACTGTAGAACCTAAGTCTCTTGGCTCCTACTCTTGGTTCTTTTTGATAAAACTATAGTAGATGTTGACAACAAAGTCCCTTGGTAGGGCTGGGAACTGGCTGCAGGAGAGGGATTTGGGGGTGTGGTGGAAGTGATGGGAGTGAGGTTCAAGATCTATCTTAGAATAGAATAGAATAGAATAGAATAGAATAGAATAGAATAGAATAGAATAGAATAGAATAGAATAGAATAGAATAGAATAGAATAGAATAGAATAGAATAGAATCAGAAGATTTAAAGCTGGAACTTTAGAGATGTTCAACTTTTACCTCTTCCTGTTTCAAAGAAGGAAAATGAGTCTCTAAAATCTACAATTACATAGATATCTACTGGTTAGAGAGCTCAGCTCTAGGACCTATAAACTGTAAATGTGTGATTTTTCAAGTCTATATTTTGCTTAAAATGTCTGCTTCATAATTGGTGAAGTAGGAAGTACTCAATGTAGAAGACTAGTTCAATGTGGCTTAAATACTTGGCCTATGATTTCCTGTTCAATTTCAACCCTAATAGCAATGGATTTTTCCCCCCTTCTTTGGAGAAAGTACAATAAGTCTAATATTTTAAAATCTAGGCAGTCCATTCTTGATATAAATGTTGGCTTTTGGTTAAAAGGAAAACGGTGAGAAATTTTCCTCATTTATTTGGTGAACTTTCTAAAAGTCCTCAAACCAAACAAACTGACACCATATTTGGGCCCCTCCCAGAGTTTACATATCTACTGCACTATTTTCATTGGATAGCAGGGCCAAGGAGTGGTCTACTCTAGGGACACAATAAATTCTCATTCTCTTTGCCTTCCAGAATCTGATCCCCTTTCTCCTTGGGATTATATAAGTATTTTTTCGTGATATTTAAATAGGAGCTAGTTTAAACACTGGTGATTAAGGATATGTCTTAGAGAAGCAGCATTATGTAATGGAAAGAGCATTGGAACTGGAATCCTGAGACACTGAGTTTGAATACCGCCTCTAGGGCTTCATGGCTGAATAATATGGAGCAAGTCATTTAATTTCTTGGAGTCTGTTTCCTCATCTTTAAAATGGGGGTAATCATATCTACAGTACCTAATTCATAGGGCTATTGTAAAGATCAGATGAGATAATGTCATTTATATTTTTTCTATTATATATAATATAATTTCCTATGTTATATATCAATGTCATTTACAATTAAGGGAGAAAAGTCAGCCTACAGTTAGTTTAGCTCTTTTGTTTTTGCCATTAGCATCAATGAAAACCAAGCAAGCAACAAACATTTAGTAACTGCCCATGAGGTGCCAGATAAAAATTAGTCTTCAGCCTTTCCCTCCTTCACTCTGACTACTGATGTCCCTGGCTTGCTTTAAGTCTCAACTAAAATCTCACCTTCTACGGGAAGCCTCCCCCAAACCCTTCAAATTCTAGTGCTTTCTCTCTGTTAATTATTTCCTATTTGTCCTGTATGTAGCTCGTTTTGCATATATTTGTTTGCATGTTGTCTCCCCTATTAGATGTTAAGCTCCATGAGGACAGGGACTGACTTTTGCCTCTTTTTGTATCTCCAGCACTTGGCACAGTGCCTGACACATAGTAGCACTTAATAAATGTTTATCGATTGCCCTCAAGGAGCTTACATTCTATGAAAGAGACCGCATGTACATTATTAAGCACAGTATATGCAAAATAGATACAAGATAAATTGTCTTTTTGGGGAAGACACTAAGAGTGTTAGGTTCATGTAGAAGGAGATTCTTGAGCAAAGTATCTGCAGGTGCTTTTGGAAGGCGGAGCTGAGGAAGGAAAACATTCTGAGCCAATGGGGCAGTCAGTAGAAAGGTGATGACTTGGAAAATGGGGTGTCATGTGCGAGGAACAGCCAAAAGGCTAGTTTGGCTGGGGCAGCTAGGGGTCACAATGGATAGAGTGCTGGGCCTGAAGACTCCTCTTCCTGAGCTCAAATCTTGCTGCTGACACTTACTAGATATGTGACCCTGGGCAAGTCACTTCACCCTGCTAGCCTCAGTCTCCTCACCTGTAAAATGAGCTGGAGAAGAAAGTGGCAAACCGCTCCAGTATCTTTGCCAAGAAAACTCCAAATGGGGGCAGGAAGAATCAGAAATGACTGAAACCACTGAATAACAAAAGTTTGGCTGGAGTTTATTGTTGTGAGGGAGTTAATGCAGAATAAGTTTGGAAATGCAGGTTGTCAAAGTTGTCAAGGGCTTTAAAACCGTACAGAGGAGCCTATACAGATTGTCCCAAAAGTCTTAGTGCTGTTTTAAGTTATTAAAACTCTGAAACTCAGCTAGACTGGTCTTCAGATAACAGGCACATCATTGGGTCTGCACTTGGAGCCATCCAGATTTAATCACATTTGCTTTATCGGCATAGTCTTCAAAACCCCAAGGTATCCTCCATGCTTATGGTATATTAGAAGAGGGTTCCAGTAGTGAAAGAAGTTTGATAATATGGCAAAAATGAAGAAACTAGCTTTCAAATCTTTCTAATTAAACAAATCTAGTTTTCTTCTCTGACAAATGTAAATCACAGATTGTTGACTAATAACTCACATTGTTTTGCTTCTGTTTTCAATAGCATTTACATAGAGGGAGGTGCAGTTTTCATCATAATGTTAAAAAATCCCCAAAATGAGAAAAGTCCAACAAATCGTCTCCTAAAACAAGAGCTCCTAACTTGGTGCCCATGAACTTTTAAAAAAATATGTTTTGATAAATGTATTTCAATGTAATTGGTTTCCTTTGTAATACTCTGTGTTTTATTTTATTTATTTATTTAAGGACATTATTCTGAGGAGTCCACAGGCTTTCCTAGAGCGCCAAAGAGTCCTATGATATACCAAAAAATGTTAAGAATCTAGGCAACTGAGAATTCTAGTATTTATTCCCCAATAATATGACCCATTAGCCTATAACATTGATCTTAACAGAGCATCCAGAAGAAAGGAAGTTCCTTGAGAAAGGGCTTGAGTAATTTTTCATTTTTGTAACCTCCACCCCTAACACATGGTCTTACATGTAATAGGTACTTAATAAATGTTTGATTGTTTTCCATGCTCAGTCATAAGAAGGAGAAAAGAAAATGAAGATATAGTCCCTACTCCCAGCTTTTGTCTCCTTCATTTTGCTATATTTCTTGAAAGAATTGTCTACACCTGCCTCATTTGCTCATCATCCATTAAATTCTGTCCATTGTTCACTGCATTCATGGCAAGTGAAAAAGTGGTATGGTTACCACACAGCCACTATAAAATGATGCTATCTTGCTTATGATACTTTACTGTTGTCCCATGTAGTGCCTCTGTGCTAACATACTTTGCCGTCTTCCCCTGGGTTTTAGAATGGCTTCAGCAAACTTATCTGCCCCCTTCCTATCCCTTTCTTACTCCCCAACACCCTACCCCAATTCATTTGCTGGTTTTAGCAATTTAGGGAACTCAATAGAGACTCTTTTCTCCCGGGGAAGACTCACTCTTCCTTCTTACCTTTTTTTTTAATTGCCCTTAACTACATATAAATGTCAATGCCTAGGGACAGGGGAAATCTAATTTTAAACTCTTTAATCTACCACAGATCAGCTTCTGCCTTTCTTCTTACCATTCTATAAAAAACAAAATACAACCCAACAAAAAAGCCCATTCTTTTCAACATAACCAATAACTTTCTTCCAAATCTAATAGTCTATTTGTTGTCAGTTGATCAAAACCATTTATAAGCACTCAATATGTATATACCAGAACTGTGCTAGACTCTGGGGATATAATGATGAAAAATAAATTGTCACTGCACTTAATGAATACACATTCTAAGGGGTGGAGAGGGGAGAGAGGAATAAATATGTATATATTGATGTATATAAAACACACACCAAATAAATAATTTGGAGGAATTCATTAACAGCTGAGGGGATCAGGAAAGGCCTTACGCAGGAGGTGGAGTTAGAGCTGATCTTTGAAGAAAGCTGGGACTTCCAAGAAGTGGAATGACAGAACTGAGCATTTGAATGTCCTCTGTGGGGAACAGCAAGACAAGTTTGGTTGGACTAGTCTCTCTGCTCAGGGCATTTTCACTGGCTATTCTCCATCCTTGGAATGCTCTTTCTTCTTATGTCCACCTCTGGATTTTCCTGGCTTTCTTCAAGTCCCAGCTAAAATCCCACCTACAGGAAGTCTTTCCCAATCCCTCTTAATGCTAGCAGCCTTATCTCTATTGATTATTTCCTATTTATTCTGTATATAACTAATACATATTCGTTTGCTTTTTGTCCTGCTTTAGATATTGAGCTCCCTGAGGGTGGGGACTATCTTTTGCCTTTCTTTGCATCTCCAGCACTTGGCACAGTGCCTGGCACATTGTAAGAACTTAACAAATGCTCTTTGACTGACTAGCTATCCATGGCATAATTGGACGGGCGGTTATTGAGGGGAAAGAGGATCTTACTTTTTCAGAAATGGTGCACATTTACTTGAAAATTTTCTATAATTGATTTATGCATGCGTCATCATGCACTGTCAAACTGGTAAGAATAAGGCATGGATTAGATATCCCACATAGATGATTTGGACACTCACAACTGAAATGCAACATTAACCATTTAACTTCTTTGTGTCTCAACTTCCCCATCCATAAAAAGGGGATAAGAATACCTTTAGTACTTATCTCATGGAGTTGTTGTGAGGATACAAATGAAAAAAGAGGGCTTAAAGCACTTTGCAAACTTCCAGGTGCCACCGAAGTATCAGTTATTATTTTAGTGCTGATTTTTTTCAAAGGCTTTTTCTACATCTTTTAATATAATCATTTGATTATGTTTTTATTGTTGATTTGATTACACTAATAAAATTCCTAGAGTTGAACTGCCTTTGCATTTTTGACATAACTAGAACTTGATTGTACTGAATGTTTTCTTGATATGTTGCTTTGCCAGTATAGTTGTTTAAAATTCATTTCAACATTTGAGTGATAATAACATATAGTTCTTTTTGCTTTAATTCCCTCTGGTTTGTGTAAGATCACATTCACATCACAGGAAGAGTTTAATAGAGGGTCTTCTTTCTTTTTAAAAACAGTTCAGTTTTAAAAACAGTTAAACATAGTGATTATTTGTTCTATGAATGTTTAATAGAATTCTCTTGTAAATCTATCAGATCTAGGAAGAATTTTTTTCTTTATAAGTTCATTTATAAGTCACCTACTTCTGCCCTCTAAGACTAAATTGTTTAGATTCTCTATGTCCTATTTTGCTAGATTATTTTATGTTTTGTAGTTTTCTTGAATTTGCTTTGTTTAAAGTTTTAGTTTTATTGGCATATAAATGGGTACAATAGTTTTTCTTTATTTCTTCTACATTTGTTGTGAATTCTACTTTTTCTTTTTTTATTTAGATAAATTAGTTCCTTTTTTCATTCTCTCTTTGCTCTTGTTGGTTAATAGTAGTTATTATATAACAATTATATAATCATATATAGTATTATAAAATATAACATAACAAAATAACTATTTTGTTAGTCTTTCAAAAGGAGAGGACCATATTATCTTTTAAATAAAGTTTTTGGGCCATAGTACAACATAGTTGCTACAGTGCTGGGCTTGAAATCTGGAAGAACCTGGGTTCAAAGCCCGCTTCTGACACTTACTAGCTGTGTGACCTGTGGCAAGTGACTCAACCTTTATGTAGCTCAAACAACTCCTTAGATTTATATGTTAAGTCACAGATGGATTATAATCTACATTGGGGGAGGGGGTTTCCAAATCAGAGGTTCCCGTAGCTACATTGACTAAACTATACCACTTTTGTGTTAGTCTCATCGTGCCTTCCCTTGTCTCTGGGCCTTCTCCAGGGCTACCCTAGCTCCTCAAAATCCTACTTTCAGATGCTCTTATATAGTTGGCTAGTATCTGTTTAGTTTTTTAAATTTCCAGCAGACAAAAGTGGAATAGAAAGCTATAAATTGACTACAATAGAGAAATTCACAAAGCATTGTGCAATATATTTCTTGCAATGTACTCTGGAGTAGAAAGCCAGATTGTCTTATCCTGTTGGGGATAGGATATGTGGGGAATACAAGGACCATTTTATGTCTTGATTCTTGTAGTCTACCATACCATTTGCCTGGTAGTAGTAAGCAGTTGTCTGTAGGAAAAACATACACTCTAAGAATTTTCTATAACCCTCGTCAAAATTAGGCAATGAACTGGACTCCCCTATTGGAAAATATCTGGCTTGTTAGTCTGTTTAGTCTGTCAGGGAAGTAGAAGGAGAAAAATCAGCCATACACAGCATCCAGGGAGCACAGAGGAGCTGGCCCAGCAGGAACAATGCAGTGGCATCACCAAAAGACATCAGTGTACTTGAGGTAACAGAGACACCAGTTGCTTTTCCAACAGTTGATTACTCTTCCGCTGGAATGAGCCCTGGGTTTATCTGAGAAATGTTTAATTAGCATTTTTCTTACTAAGCCATTTTATTAAATGCTTTTGCTTTGAACTAATTGTTGGCATAGCGATTAGAGGAGCTTGGCACAAACATAATGGAGAAGGGAATAGGTAAGGCTATTTTGTGAATGACTGGGTTGCTGTTTACAACATCAAAGGTAGATTTTAGCTAAGGCCCTGAAGGAGGCCTAGGTAGGCTGGCTATACTCTAGTTTGGAGGTATAGTTGGATGAACGATGAGAAGGAAGTATTCCAGGTAAGCCTTCAATGCACAGGAAAGAGTGACAATGAAATTGTATTCCAGATTCAGCCTAGAATTGTATGTTTATTTCATCAATTGCTCTCGCTCCTCATCCTCCAGGGTATACATGGTGGTAGGCAGCAGGATTCTATAGTTACACCAGCTTCTTGTAGAATTGATTCTTCCCTTCTCTGGTGTTGTTGGACAGTTTGATGTAAATGATGCAATGCTTGGATGCAAACTTGGATACAAGAACATCTTATGGTAGTAGTAATTGCTGGCCACCAGAACTACCTACATTATGATGATAGGAGGGAGAGACACTGGCTCTCTTTGTCTCATATTAACTGGTCTTTAAAACTCAGTCCTTGTTTGCTGGCCAGGTTAAAAATATCTTTCCCATTGGTATACCTTAGCTTTTAAAATATCTATTTCTCCATTATGAGATAGCGCTGAAGGCAGCAGCTAAAATGTAAATTAAATATCTATATCTATCTTTCTATCCATCTCTCTCTCTCTCTCTCTCTCTCTCTCTCTCTCTCTCTCTCTATATATATATATATATATATATATCTCATTGTCAGAAATTAACATCCCAGCTCTAAGGAATCTATCTCTATTTTAAAACACTCAGAAATGACACTGAAGTCAGCAACGAGTCTCTATGAGAAGGCAATTGTAAGGTCTGGAACATGAGTTTCATCTTGGGTGATGGACGGGGATGTTCTAATGGGGAAACCAGAATCAAGTAGCTGAGAGTGATCATGGCTTGGGCAGAGGATACTTTAACTATTTTGTTATATAACCTAGAACTCAACCTGACTGAAAATACAGCACATAAGATAAAAATAAGAATTCTAGTATTCAAACTTAGGGATCATGGAATCTAACTCCTTCATTTTATGATGAGTAAACTGAGGACAAGTCAGAAAAAAGTCCATGTATTTTATTTTTCTGCCAGTCTAACATTCTGTCAGGGTGGCATAGTAGAGAAAGGACCAACCTTTAGTACAGGAAGACTTAAGCCCAAGTGTTGCCTTTGAACCAAACTAGCTGCATGATTATGGGAAAGACACTAAACCTCTCAGTGCCCCAAGTACTCTAAAACTATATTACAGGTGAGTTGACAACATCTGTTGGTGGAAAGAGTTTTCACACTGGGAGCTCTCTGTGTTGATGAAGTATAGGGAATCTCCATCATGGTGTTAATCATTTCTATACTTAGCTAGTCTGGACCTTGCACAACACACAATCCTTTTGTGGCTCCATAACTGAAAGCTTTCCAGCTTGAGAGGACATGGCAGAGCTTACCCTTTACTTCTCTAGCTTTTGAGACTCAGGGTCACCTGAACCCCATGATGAGGCATCAGAGAAAGAGGGCGTTAGAGAGACTGGCCAGTAAGTTCCAAAAATACTTCTAAGATCACAACTTTGTCTACTTGACATGCAACAGGAATTCAGAACAGTTCCATTTCCCAACTACTTTTGCTAACTTTGTTATTTGATCCTTATAACGATACCATAGAATCAATAGGGAAGGTATTATTATGTTTAATCTATAGATGAGTAAGACAAAGACAGAACAAGGTTAGGTGATTTGTCCAAACTGCTATATTACATTACTGACCACAGGGTCATAGGATTTTGAGATAGAAGGGATCTTAGAGATCATTTAGTACACTGCTCTCATTTATAGATAAGGAGATGGAGTCAGAGATCAGGTGACTTGCTCAAGGTCACACAGCTAATAAGTTGTTGAGCTCCAGCCCTTATAATTTCATCCAAATCCAGTTCTCTTTCCCATGACACCATACTATTTTCTGGACAACCACTATTCCATAGGATACTCAACTCCACTTTAAGGTAATGGGTGCTCTCTAGACAATAGAAGAAAACTTATGAAGTGCAATGGCACCTAAAGTTCTAGAAAAATTTCATTTTAATTTGGATGAAATCCATTGAAAAATTACTTCCAATCACTGACATTTCACAAATCATCTTCTAAGCCAAGAATGAGCCTTTTCTCAATTTGTTGCCTTGAGGTCAGAGTAACTGCTGAATTTAACATGAAAACTGCCAGTTGTGTTTTGCTAGACCAGATATTTCTTTTAAGCCTTTCTTTTTATTCCAGTATAGAAATTCATGATCCAAGGACCAGGAACCATTCCATATAAACAAGTTCCACTTAGGCAGAATGACTTCCAGTTAAACACTTGCTGGCAGGAATTTCACATCTAGAATAAATGATGAAGAGTTCAGAATGGACAAGATGTTTCCTCAATGTAACTTTATCTGTAGATACCTGCAGATCCCCACTACTGCTGCTGCCTGCTCCTTAAGAAAAAAGCAGACAGCTTATAGGTAAAGACCTTCAGATAGGAGCAGACTTCCCCTTTCAATCCCTAGATCTGACCAAATTCACATATCAAGTTTTAGCATTTTAATGGGTATAGACCCGATAGAGTTCTTTAGTCCTTAGGCTAAACCTAGCTCTGGCTGAGAAAACACTTTGGAAATCTTCACATAACTTAGCAAATAGTGATCTGTGTTTGTTCTGGCTACACTTTTTCCTTACTCTAGACTTAGAATCATGATCCAAGGAAAGATCTGTTTTCAACTGGAAATCCATTTGTGGAGAAGTTGGAATTCTAAAAAAGAGACACTGGCACATTTTTGAACTGAAGAAATGAACTATTAAATGGCTGGTAAATAAGAAAAATGCATGTTTTGCTAATGCTGTAATGAATAGCACACTATAATTTCCTCCTTTTGTAAAGAGACATATGAAAGAGTTGGGCTAGATCATTTCTAAGGTCTCTTCCAGACTCAGGGATGATCCCATGATTCTGAGGCATGACTAGAAAGTAACAAGACTGGGTTTGTAAAAATCACACTTTGATGCACCACACACTCATGATTTTATCATTGTGGGAACTCCCTGATGCTGACTGTAACTCCTCCATCCCATAGTAGGTGATTTCCTGAGTTACTGTAGGAAAAAACCTCAGCATCCCCTCTCTCATGTTTGAAACTTTGGTGGCATTGTTGATTCTTCCTTTCCTCTTACCTCTCGTAGCCAAACAGTTACTAAGTTGAATCAATTATACTTCTACAACAACCAATGTTGGGGGGATCCCAGTGTTCCATGTTATGTCCTCTTTGTGGGGGAACATGTGAATACAAGTGTCACACAGGATTAGAAGGTATGAATGAGTAGTCATTTGAATCATTGATGAGGACCCCTCGAATTAAAAAGAATTTGAGTACCCACTTTAAGCCAATGGACATTTCCAATAATTGAAGAAAATTGAACCAGAGTTGACCTAAAATTCTAGCAAAAATTTATTTTACTTTAGATGAATCCATGCACGAAAATATTATCTTCAACTACTGACATTTATAAACTCACAAAACATTTTCTATGCCAAATTTTCTCCTTTTCTCAGTTTGTTGCCTTGAGGTCAGAATAAGCGCTAAATTTTAACCAAAGACTGCCAGCTGTGATTTGCTAAGCTGGAACTTAAAAAAACCCAAAACTTTCCCTTTCTTCAGAGGGCAACAATTCAGGATCTAAGGGCCAGGTTAACAATGATCCATCAACAAGGTCTGCCTAGGCAGCAGGACTTTCAGTTGAATATCTACTTGCAGGAATTTACTATCTGAGACTCAGGCTGGGAGTGGGGATGGCTCAGAAGGATTAAGGTATCCCTCAGTATGCCTGTATCTCCAGATCACAGGTACTAATTACTGCTCCTTAATCTTCTATCCCAAGTGACTTGTTTTACACATAAGGGAAATGAGGCTGAGAGATGACTTCCCTGCCTTAGAAAACAAATCAAGTTGCTGTGTAAATGCTAGAGTAACATTACAAAACCAAATTTCCAGGCTACTTCTAAGTACCTCCTTTGCCACTTCTTAAGTTACTGGATAGGAGAGAGGGAGAAGAATGGACAGGAATTAAGTATTTATATAGTTCCTACTACATGCCAAGCACTGGGCTAAGCCCCTTACAAATATTTTTTCATTTGATCTTCTCAACAACCCTGAAAAGTAGGTACTATTAATACCCCCATCCTACAGTTGAGGAAACCAAGGCCATCAGAGGTTAAGTGACTTGGCTAGAGTCACACAACTAGTAAGTATTTGAAATCAGATATGAACTCAGATCTTCTTCCATGGTACCACCAATTGCCCTGCTTGAAGATGCCGAGGTATCTCCAAATGTCACATTGTCTCCAATTGCCCCAAGATGGGTTCAAACTTGTACTAAATGAGCTTCTCCTTGATTTTATATTTCTATGACAATGTGTAATGCCTTTATTTTATTTTCATATATTTTATTTTCAATTTATGGAATAAAACAAGCGTTTCCATCCCATAGCCTAATTTTAAGAAAAGATGATTGTACATAAAACTGCGAATCTACTATATACAACTTGCTATTTCTTTTAAATATGTAATAAAGTTATCATGTAAATCATTAACATGTTCTTTGGTTTATAGCTTTCTATATATATACCTTGTCTACCCAATTAGACTTATAAGCACTTGAAGGCAGGTTTACTTTGTCCCCTCACAGCACCTGTTACAATATTCATCAGACAACAAGCACTAAAGACCACTGAATGAAAGGAGGATACACAAGCATATAGCTGTGTATATTAATCTTTACTTCAAGTACTCATATATTCATCAGTCATGTATTCTTTCTACTTTAATAGATCAATTTCATGAGACCCTTTGGCTAGGGAAAAACCCATCCCTGCATGGCTAAACATGTGGTGATAAACCTTCCTGCCTGCACTAAGCTAGGCTGGTCTAACCTGATGGATATGCTATCACATGCTGTCTCCACACTTGATATTTTCCGAGATTCGTAGTATTTTCTAGAGTTTGCTCTCTGTTGGAATTGTCTTTGAGAGTCCAAGGTCACTTTCAACAGCATAACGAGACAGCTGAGAAGGACGTCATAGCAAAGACAGCCTGGAAAAATAACGAACAGCCAGTCCTTTTCTTCCAACTCAAAATCTTCCCTAGTGTTGACAGCCAAAGCTTTTTTTAATAAACACACTCTAGACTTCAGAGTTGCAAGTCAAACTATATGATGTGTTTTGTGAGGAAACAGCTGTATTGAAATAAAATTGCCCTGTTGCCCCAGGTTTCAGTTTGTTGAGGAAGTGCAACTGGGTTGTAAATTAAAACTGAATCTTTCCAATAATTGTGAGAGTTCAGGAGAGAAAGAAAGGAGAATTATTTCCCTGGAGTAGTCTCCTGAAGAAATTATATTATAGGCCAGCAAAACATTATTTCACATACTTATAAGGCTTTTGTATTCCATATCATCTTAAACTAATAAATGAGGATAATTCTGAATAATACAATCTCTAAATAACAAAAATATTTCTAATCCTTAGGATTTCCTTAGGAAATGGGTGGTTCATTTATTCTGAGCAATATATTATGCAATAGAATATAAAAGATCTTGAGAATTTCCTTATAGTTAGGCATAAATTGATATAACCTATATTTAAAATTGCATCGAGCTTAGTATATTCTGATTCATTAGGATTATGTTTTGATATATGCTTGCTATGAATTACTTGCATATCACTGAAAAATCAGGGGTCAAATCCCTTTTGTCACTTTCTTGCTCCCTTATAGGGAAAGAGACCTATTGGATTTTATATAGAAGAAGAATACATACATACAAAAGGGATAGGCAAGATATCAAATCTGACACTTACAATCTGGAAAACAGTAATGATGAAAAATACCAACAGCTCATATTATTAGAAAAATAATAAAAGGCCTTGTTATATTCTATAACATCTCAGGTTTTATAACCATTCTCATAACCACCCTGTGAAGTAGGTAGGACAAGAAATATCTTCATTAAGATGAAGAAATGGAGATTCAAAGAGAGTAAGTAACTCGACTTAAGGTCACGTATGTAGTAAGGGGTAGGGCTAGGATTCCAACTCAGGCTTCCTGCCTGCAGCCTTCTTTACACTAGAATACATTGCTTTCCAAGGTGGGGGTGGGGAATAAGAATGAAAAAAAAATTGTCGATATGCATATAGCACCTGGTGGTTTACCATGCACTCTATATAATAATTTTTGATTCTCATAAGAATTACAGGAAGTAATCTAGGTATAACTATCCTCATTTTACAGATGAAGACACTGAGGCTTAGAGAGAGGAAGGTACTTGCTCAAAATCACATAGCTAGTAATTAGCAGGGACGAGATTCAAATCCAGATATTCTATTTCAATTCTGATGTGCCAGAATGTAGACCTATCCCTTGAGAAGATGAATCTGGAATTCAGAAGACTTTTCTAAAACAGGGGTTTAAACAAAGAGAGGAAATATTCTAGCCCTTAGGAAATGCAACACACTGTGCTTTGTAGCTGCTTAATAAATGTCTCTGTAGAGGAACCCATATCCAACCATGAGGCTGTCTCCATAATGATATTTCCATACATATACCTGTGTAGGTTTTCAAGCATTTCCAGGGATCCAAAAAACAGACTGAATATTTCAGTGGTCAGACTTATTTTTGGTAATATGTACAGGCAAAGGCTGCAAGACAGTATAATTCAGAGTGCATGTAAGGAAACCATGAAATATCTGCTCAAAAATTGTTCTATTTTAAAATGTTCAGAAAAAAGGGAACATCTCTTTAAGAAGTCTATCTACTCTAACAAAATAGAAAAATGTTAGACATCTGAAGAAGTTAGTAAAGAAATCAAATGTAGGTAGTTAGAGTTAAACAGGAAGCCAAGAGAACAGTCGAAGCATCTGGTGGTACAGTGGATAGAGCATAGGGTCTGGAGTCAGGAAGATTAGAGTCCAGATTTAGCCTCAGACCCTAGCTGTGTGTCCCTGGGCAAGTCTCAACTTCTGATTGCCTCAATTTCCTGAATTATAAAATGGGGATAATAATAGCACCTCCCAGGGATGTTGTGAGAACCAAATGAGATAATACTTGTTGAAAGAGCTTAGTACAGGGCCTAGCTTGTGGCTGACATTATACAAATGTTTATTTCCTTTTCTTTCCTCTATCCAAGGAAGAAACAATCTGATAGAGGAGAAAGACTCTTCTGGTAGGAAAAGGGATAGCTTG
>JAQQSZ010004158.1:0-14237 GCA_028646595.1 Phalanger gymnotis | reverse complement strand
GTTTCAAATGTGCTTCTTGTAAACAACATATTGTGGGATTATGGTTTTTAATCCATTCTGCTATCTGCTTCCGATTTATGTGAGAGTTCATCCCATTCACATTCACAGTTATGATTACTATCTTTGTCTTTTTCTCCATCCTATTTCCCCCCGTTTATGCTTTTATTTCTTCATTTCCCCTTCCACTCCTCAACAAAGTTTTGCTTTTGACTGCCACCTTCCTCAGTTTACCCTCCCTCTTGATTCCCCTCCCTTATCTTACCATTTTCTGCTTGCTACTTCTTCTCTCCCTTCTGATGACCCCTTCCTTTTTTCCCCCTTTTCCCTCCTACTCCCCGTAGTAGAAGTTAGATTTCTATACTTATCAGGGTATGTTATTCCCTTCTTCAACCAGATTCAATGAGAGTAAAGCCCAAATACTACTCTTCTCCCTCCCTTCTTTCCCTCTACTATAATGTGTTTTCATGCCTCTTCATTTGATGTAATTTACCCTTTTCTGCTACCTCCTTACCGCTTCTCCCAGAACCTTCTCTTTATATCTCTTATGTTTTTTATCTTTACGTCAGTTATTTTATACAGACATCCATAGTCTATGTGTATCCCTTTCAATTGTCATAATAATTGTACTATTCTCAAGATTGACATACACATATACATATATATACATATATATATGTATAATATACATAAGATGATATAATCCTATATAAAGATGTAAATAATTTGCCCTTATTGATTAACACAGTTTGTGGGGATTTTTCCCCCCTGTTTACCTTTTTATGTCTCTCTTGAGTTTTGTATTTGAAGATCAAATTTTCCATTGAGTTCTGGCCTTTTCATCAAGAAGGTCTGGAATTCCCTTATTTCCTTGAATGTCCATCTCCTTGCCTGAAAAATTATGCTCAGTTTTGCTGGGTAGTTGATCCTTGGTTGTAGTCCCAGTTCCTTTGCCCTTCAGGATATCATATTCCAATCTCTCCTGTCATTTAATATAGAAGCTGAAAGATCGTGTGTGATACTGACTATAGCACCACAATATTTGAATTGTTTGTTTTTGACTGCTTGCAGTATTTTCTCCTTGACTTTGTAATTCTGAAATTTGGCTATAATATTTCTTGGTATTTTCAATTTGGGGTCTCTCTCACAGGGTGATTGGTGGATTCTTTCAATGACTATTTTACCCTCTGGTTCTAGGACCTCCGAGCAGTTATCTTTCATAATTTCTTCAAAGATACTGTCAAGGCTCTTTTTGTCATTGTGGATTTCCGGTAGACAAATAATTCATAAATTGTCTCTCTTGGATCTATTTTCCAGGTTAGTTGTTTTTCCAATCAGGTATTTCACATTTTCTTCTATTTTTTCATTCTTTCCATTTTGTTTTACTACTTCTTGATGCCTCATAGAATCATTAGCTTCCACATGCTCAGTTCTAATTTTTAATGAGTTTCTGTTTTCATTTTGCTTTTGAGTCTCCTTTTCCAATTGGTTAATTTTACCTCTCATGGTGTCATTTTCTCTATTTAGTTTCTCAATCTCTGTAGCCATTACGCCAATCTTATTTTTTAAGGATTTGATTTCATCAGTGTATTTTTTTCCATTTTTTCTTTTACCTCCCTAATTTGGCTTTTAAAATCCTCCTTTAGCTATCCCAGTAATGCTTTTTGGGCTTGAGACCAGTTCATATTCCCTTCTGAGGTATAAGATGTAGTTATAGTATCAATGCTATCCTCTTCCAAATTGGTATTTTGAACATGCCTGTCTCCATAAAATCAATGGTCCTGGGTTTTTTCATGTTCTTCTTCATGTTGGTTAGCTTTTTCCTGGCTTTACAGAGAATTTCTGCTTTTGGGGCTCAGAGCTCTCTGTCACAGGTTTCTTGTTCCGGGGATTGTGAGTCTAGTTACTGGCTTTGTGTATTATAGCCTTCAGTTTCCTGAGGTGTGAGGGAGGGATCTGGCTGCCTAAAGTCTCCTTTTCCCTGGGGCTGCTCTCCAGCACTGTTGCTCTTCAGCAATGGTCTCAGCTGTTTGTTGTTTGAGCTGGAGTTTGTCACTACCCCTGGCTGTGAAAAGGTATGTCTGGGGTCCTGGTGTTGACCCCTGCTGGCCTTGCCCCTCTGGAACTCAAGAACTCCCACTACTCGGCCACTGAAGCCCCACTTCTGTCTCCTCTATTCCAGTGTTTTTTCCTGAGGAATTCTCTGGGTCAGGGGAGAGGGATTAGAGCCATTTACCTGGCCATTATATCTCCTGGAAGTTCAAGAAGACTCATTTCAAACCTTTGGGCTGCAAGCCTCAGGAGTTGATGTCTCCTGGACAGTGGCATTGTGCTGCTGCCTGTCGTGGCTTCTACAGACCCCCCATCCTGTGTTGAGAGGCTTAGGGATCTCTGCCAGTTTGAGGTGCCCAGCTTTCTCCCAGCCTGTGCCGCTGGTTGGTTTCCACAGCTGCTTCCGTTTTGGTACTGTCTGGTGCAGTTCCTCACACTGAACACTCTTCCAGCCCACAGATCCATCCCGTCAACCTTTTAGACTCTCCTGGATTGGAAATTTGCCCCACTCAAACCACTAGTGGCTTCTAACTCTATCAAACTGCTCAGATTCACTTTTTTATAGCTCTCTGACAGAGCTTGTGAGAGAGCTCCAGTAAGACATTGTTTTCAAGGGCCATCTTGGCTCCCTATCTCAAAATTCATTTATGTAACCAATACTTTAAATTAAGCAATGTTTAATAAAACCTTTAGAAGCAGTGCACAAAGTCAGCCATATGTTAAAAAATTTTTTGATTTAGAGTTCCAGCTTTATTAGAACATCATGATGAAAGCTTATAAATATTACATAATACAAAAAAAATAGTGTGTGTTATCTTTCTTAGAAGTACAAAAGATGCTACAATGGTAATGATTCAAGATGGGGAATGGAATGAAAGATCTCATGCACTACTTGGGTGGCTCCAAAAAAAGGGAAAGAACACTTCCATTGAAGAAGAGAAGGTGTGATTTTTTTTTAATGAGCTTTAAAGACAGTTTAGAGCAGGGGTAGGGAACCTGTGGCTTTGAGGCCACATGTGGGTCCTTGGGTGCAGCTTTTTGACTGAGTCCAAGTTTTACAGAACAAATCCTTTTATTAAGGGGATTTGTTCTGTGAAGGTTAGATCCAAAGAGCCCCACTTGAGGACTTGGAGTGCCAAATGTGGCCTTGAGACCTCAGGTTCCCCACCCCTGGTATAGAGGAAGCCATTGAGTATATGTTGTAAAAGTGGTATTTGTAACTGAATTTAGCATTTGTACAGAATGAAGGAAATTATGACAAAGCACTCAAATGTTCCAGACTCCTTAGAGCTTTACTCAGGAGAGATAGTAGGGAATCATTGAAGGTAATGGGGGGCCAGTGGAAATGCCTAGTTACATGAGAAAGATTATTTATGCTAGAATTTGGCATATGGAAGAATGGATGGATTGGAGGGGTGAAGTTCCTGGAAGATCCCATAGAGGACCCATTGAGATATTTACAACAATATGATCATATGGGATCACAAGACTTCAAAAGCCAGGGATTCCGAATCTAGGCTCCATCAGATAGCTTTCAGTAGATCCATGATTATGACTATGGATAGAGAAAAAAGTGACACCTTTTATTTTTTACTTTTAACCAAAATTTAGCATTTTCTTTAGTTATATGAATGTAAGCAACAAACATTCTGAGAAGTGTTCATAGGTACCCTACTACCAAAGGTGCCCATGGCATGAAAAAGGTTAAAGAAAACCCACACTATAATTTGACACATAAGGAAACTTGTCAGGAGAGGGCAGGGTACATAAGTGCCAGATGTCAGCAGAGGATTCCAGTGAGATGAACAAATCTTTTCTTCTTACAAAAGCTACCAGAACTGTCTCATGCGAAATAGCGGTTCTCTGCCATTTCCATTGTGGGCCTTAGTAAAATCTCCTATCTTATGGGTTTGTACCATATAATTCAACACATCACTATATAATATGATGTAATAATAAATGTTGTCAGCAGTGAAGAAGCTAGTTGGTGTAGTAGCCAGAGCGCTAGACTTGGAAGTCCTAAATTCAAAATCCTGCTTTAGAAACTGAGAACTTGTGACCCTGGGCAAGTGACTGTTAAACTCTGTCTGCTTCAGCTTCCTCATCTGTAAAACTGAGATAATATCTAGGGTTTGTTGTGAAAATAAAATGAGATATTTGTTAAAGTGCTTTACAGCTTCTTAAAGCACTGTATAAATGCTAGCTTATTGTTAACAAACATTATTTATTTATTCATTTGTTAAGTGACAATTATAAGCTAAAGGGAGTACAGTGGACCTGGTTGAATGAGATGTAACCTAAAAATTGGCAAGTTCGTAATCTGATTAAGTGCCTGAGAGAGGGAGAATAGAAAAATAGGAGAAGGGGAAAGGCGATCTACCAGCTTTTATTTTATATGTATATATATATATATATATATATATATATGTGTGTGTGTGTGTGTGTGTGTGTGTATGTGTGTGTGCGTATGTATATATAAACATGCATATATATGCATATGTGTATATATGTGATTATATATTGGAATGAATGTGTGTGTATATATTTATGCATATATATGTATATCTATATGGTGAGAGCAAACACTTATATGCCTTCCTCTTCCTAGGAATTTCCTTATCTATTATGTACATACATACATATATGTGCAGCTAAATATAGATACAGATATCTATAGTGTATCTACATGGGCAGCTGAATATATATAGAGATAGGGATATAGGTATAGATGAAGATGTGGATAGAGATAGATATGTTGCTGTTCAGGCTTTTCAGTTGTGTTTGACTCTTCATCATCCCATTGGGGTTTTTTTTGGCAAAGTGTAACAACAATGCTATTTGCCACTACCGTGGCTGTGTAAGGCCAATAACAGCAGCACATAGGATGGCTACTAGCACAGGTTCTTTGTTCTGCCTTTATAAGGAAAGCAACTTTAAGGGGTTAACAATCTCACTTTAATTAAACATACATGTATCATTCATTTAGTTCAAGGGAAAAAGCCAGCACCCTGAACTTCAGAGAGTATACAAACAGAAATTACAAGCATATATTATATAAACAGAGCAAATAAACACAAACCAGTAGACAGGCTTCTAACCATCTAACTATAGCAATATATACAGTTACCAGAGAGAGAAGCATCAACATTTGGGTTTTCAAAGCTGAGGGCACTCCATGACAGCTGCCCAGAGTCTCATCTGGCTAAATCACATGACACTCTTCCAGTAAGTGAGAGCCCCCCAAAAGCAAAACGCCAAACTCAGAGCTCATATAACCTGTTCAGGGCCCTGAGGGCTGAGCACCTACTTAGTAAAAAGGGGTGTGGGAAAGATCTTTAATCACTAGCACCACATTTTATACATTGTTTCAAATCAATGGCTCTGGATTCAAAGTCAAGACTAAAAGATACCCGATTGCCTCAGTGCTGAGAAGCACTCCAAAACAAAAAACAAAAGGTCCCACTTTACCTGCCCGATTCAAACAAAGGGAAGACTCATTAAAGGCACTTGATTGCCTTAGCATTCCAAAAGAGAAAACAGTTAAAAAAAAAAGTCCGACCCTGATTACCATTACACAAAGGTATTGGCACAGTGGTTACCCATTTCTTTCTCCAGTTTATTTTCACAGATGAGAAAAGTGATGCAAACAGGGTTAAGTGACTTACTTGCCCAGAGTCACACAGGTGATAAGCATCTAAGGCTAGATTTGAATTAAGGTCTTCCTGAATGGTTCAGTAGTCACAACCTATTACATCATGATATCTTTAGTTGCCTAGCTACATTTTGTTTCCCCCATTAGAATACACAGTCCTTGAGTGCATGGACTGTCTAGTTTTTTTCTTTTTTTCCCCCTTTTTTGTATCCCTAGCTCTTACAATGCCTATCATATCATGGTAAGTACTTTATAAATACTTCATGACTTGATTAATTGGCAGTGCTTTTCCCTTTCCCCAGTTCTGTAAAGAACACTGGTTCTTATAAACTGACTTGATTTGAAATGTGAGTGAACTACCCTGATGCATCCTCATAGTCCAATAGGGGAAGTGAATCAATTACTACTACTATTACAAAAATAGCTGGATGTTACTTAATAATGTTATTTGTTATTTGATTTCTGACCCAAGCTTTCATTGGTAGAGGGAACTCCCTGAAGCAAACTCCTTTTACCAAGGCAGATAAGGACGTACTCTGAAAATTATAGTCTTAGAAAGTTGCCCAGGGCAATGAGACTTAACTAAATTCAGGGGCCTACTCAGCAAATGTGGATGGAAGAATTTGAACCCAGGTCCATTCCTCATTCCAAGGCTACCAGCTCCTTCTGCTATGAAAGATTGTCTCGCCTATTTGGTTATTTATCAATAAATGGTTATTTAAGCAATGCATTTTAGTTTAGTTCCAAACTGCTGAGGTTATCCCTTAAATGACATCCTGATGCCATTAGGAGGAGCAGCATGAGTGTCTTAACACCTGACTCTAGTCAGCAAAGGAATAGATGGAAATTGCTTAAAGCAGGTTTAGGAGTACCAGATCTTAAACTACATTATAAGGCTGTAACTATCAAAACTATCTGGTACTGGCTAAGAAACAGAAAGGTACATCAGTGGGACAGAGTAGACACAATTTACAGCAGCAAATAAATATAGTAACCTTGTATTTGACAAATTAAGACTTAAGTTTTTGGGATAAGAATTCATTATTTGATAAAAAGAAAAAAATTGTTGAAATTCCACCTTCTTCCATGACATGATCTTCCACCTCAATCCTCTAGAACAGACCTGTACAACTTGGCAGTCTGTGGGGCCTAAATTAAAATAGGCTAAACTTCGGGGTGCATATAGATTTTTAGCAGCTCACTTTCCAAATAAAATTATAATTAATGATTAAACTATTTTGCAAATAAACCATATTTTAAAAAGGGAAATTTCAATTAATATCAATTAATCACACTTAGTACTTAAGATTTTTATTTATCATGAAATAACTCCTCTCAGACTAGAGATAAACTGACGATGGTTGGTTGTCAAGGGTCATGTGACAAACAGGCAGTGGCAACCCACCGGCCAAGTTACATGATAGGCACAATAGTGACTAGTGGAAGACAGGTTAAGCGGAGCACAGACAAAACACTCATTACATCTTTAGTTTCTTTTACATCCTCTACATTTTTCACGAGCCTCCCAAAATCCTTAGGTAGGCCACATGTTGTGCAAGCCTGCTCTAGAAGGTCAAATTGTATTGAATTGTCCTTAGGGTCTTACCTCTCTTCTTTCTTTCCCTGACAGCAATTTGGAGAGAAAGCGGTTCAACCACAGAAGTAAGCAAGGCCTGCAGCCCCTGGTCAATTAAATCTGACAGTAATTCCTCAGCAAATTTCTGTTGTGACTTGATAAGTACCATTTCTTTATCTAGTTAATCATGCAGCGTTTTGATTATAGACTTACCAGTTATCCTTGAGCTCTGGACAGTAACCAATCACATGCCATTGTTCTTAAGATGATGCAGCATTCACAGTGTACTGTACATACACAAACACCCTTTTCTTTCTAATTCCTGTATTCATTTTTTTTTGCTTGTTTTTGGTTTTGCATAAACAAAATAGAATTCAGAAAGGCAGATTCTAAGGAAAAACTATGACAAACATCTTTGAGGAAGAAAGGAAGGAAACAAGTGTGAAGTGCCTATTATGCATCAGGAACCGTGACAAATATGATCTCATTTGATCTTTATAACAACTTGGGGTGGGTGCTATTATTTCATCTTCCTGAGTTCGAATCTGGCCTCAGATACTTAACTGACTGTATGACCCTGGGCAAGTCATTTAACTCAGTTTCCTCATCTATAAAAGGAGTTGGAGAAGGAAATGGCAAACCCCTCCAGCATCTTTGCCAAGAAAACCCAATAGGGTCATGAAGATTTGGACGCAATTAAAACGAGTGAACGACAACAAGAAGAAGAATTGCGAAAGGTGAAGATAAAAAGAAAGTATTTAGTAGTCATGATGATTGAGGCTTAAAGTTAGTAAGTTCTTTTCCTAACTTCACCCTAGCTCTCGAAGCCACTTAGCTTCAAGTGCCTTTGGGAGAAGGGCTCAGATGATTTCAGAGAATAATCAAAGGAGATAACTGCTTTCCTTTTATTTCAACTCACTACCCTCAGTAACTTCCTGGCCCTTCTGATACAATTCTATCTTTTATTCATTTGCTTATGTATTAAACTAGTATTAATAACAGCAGCTAGATGCTAGAGGCAGCTAGATGTCTCAGTGGGTAGAGAGCTGGACCTAGAGTCAGGAAGATCTGAGTTCAAATTTGACTTCAGACATTTGCCAGCTGTGTGACCCTGGGCAAGTCACTTAAGTTCTGTTTCCTTAATCCTCTGGAGAAGGGAAATGGCAAACCACTCCAGTATCCTTGCCAATAAAAATCTATGGACAGTATGGTCCATGAGGTCATGAAGAGTGGGACATAACTGAACAGCAGCAATTTACAACAATAGCTCACATTTACCTGACACTTTTCAAAACATTTTATATTATTATCTCATTTGAGCCTCACAACAACTCAGGGAGACAGTAGATGCTATTTTTATCCCCACTTTTGCAGATGAGGTAATAAACAGAAAAGTTAAGTACCTTGCTCCAGGGTCACACAGCTAGTAAAATGAATGAAGAATGGAGGTCTTTCTGATTCGAAGCTTGTGTCTTTATCCACTATACCTTATACCACCTAGCTGCCTCAAACACATATTGAGACCTTCAGTGTATTCAAGATACTCTGCTAATGACAAAAGTTCTATGCCTGAGCAGTCTGAGTCTCCAGGTAGTAGTAATTCTAGTAGAAGAGAGGAGACATAGATGAATGTGCTGAGTGTAGAATGAGACAAGTGTCCTGAGAATATGAACCTAAGCCCACCAGAGATATGCAGAAGCAAGGAGAACAGTGAGAGAGAGAGAGAGAGAGAGAGAGAGAGAGAGAGAGAGAGAGAGAGTTAGTTTATGTCTAGCAGTGACAATGGGGCTATCAGATTATGAGCAGAGATGCCACACTGAGAACAGAGAGAAAGTGTGGTCAAAAGTGTTTTTTGAAGGTACAGAGGAGAGAGCAATGCTATAGGGACAGAAAGAACCAGAGGGATTCATTGGGGAAAGTGGCATATGAGCCAGGCCTTAAAGGATGAGTAAGTAGAGTTGAGAGAAGCCATTTTAGGAAGGAGGAATTACATAAGGAAAGTTAGAGAGAGAGAGAAAGCACTTTGGAAGATATGTTTGGTGAATAATAAATGACAGAGTTTGCATAGAACATAAGAAGCCTTTCATGTGGGAGAGATGTGAGAAACAAGTCTCACGAGGTAGATTAGTATCAAACCAAAGATTCTCAACCTTTGAGGGCCAAATTAAGAAATTCAGAATTTCTTTAGTTAGCAATGATGACACATTGAAGGTTTCTAAGTAGGAAAGTAACCCGATGAGAGAGCTATCTATGCTTTAGGAAGGTCATCCTCATAGCAATATAAAGAATATACTGGAGAAAGAGAAACAGGAGATAAGGGTGTCAATTAGGAAGGCATTGCAAGAGTCCAAGAAGAAATAATTGAGAGGCAGAATCAACAGGACTTGACAAAAGGATTCCAAAAAAATGGCTCTTTCTTCAGTATTGTTCTGCTTGCTTCTGTGCTTCCCTGGTGGGCTCAGCTTCATGATATCTTGATCACTAAGCTTCTTTTTACTACCAGATTCTGAGATTTTCCTCTTTAGGGATAATTAACAATCAGAATCTCAGTTCCCATTTTCTCTGATGCAGTGAGTAGAAAGCCTCTCCCTGATAAAAGTAGGTTAACAACTCTTTTTTATAGTCAAAGCTAAGGGTTGCTGAACCAGTCTGAGTGTCCCAGGTTAAAAATAAGTCTTTTACTTATTTTTACTTATTTTACTCATATTTACTTATTTTACTTACTTGTGTCTGGACCTGAATCAAGTCCTTTGGCCCAGATAAACTATCTGACTCGTAGGGCTAGAAATTCCCAAGATATCCACTCCAGTGGAGGTTGTAAATAAATTTAGCCACAACAAAAGCTGAGTAGAGGAGGCAGTTATTTTTCCCCACTGTTCTGGATAAAATTACTGCCTTTAGTATGTATATAGGAGGCAGCCACAAAAGTCTCAGACTTTGGTGCTGTTTTTTAGCTAGCAAAAATATCTATCTCCAGATAGATACACACACACACACACGCTCGCGCGCGCGCACGCACATGCAACTTTATAATTTACAAAGCATTTTTTTTTCATTACAACTCTCTGAGAAAAGTCATTTTTATACTTAAGAAAAGTGAGAGGTGAAGTGATGTGCCCAATGTCATCCAGCTAGTCAGCAGCAGAGTCAAGACATATCTAGGTCAGGCAACTCTAAGCCCAATGTACTTTCCTTCGTCAGTATAATGTCCTAGAACATGTTTGGATGTCTCTTTTTGTGGAGCACACCAAGAAAGCAGACTAATATAAGTTTACTTGTTTGTTGCCCACCATAAAATACTTTAGTACTAATGTGCACAAATGCTTGAGTGTTACTAAAATATTGCTTAAAGTCAAGAATTGCCTTTGTTTTCCTTTTAATGGAGAATGATTGGAGACCTCAAAGCTTTAGTCTAAAGGAATATATCTCAAATGGTAGAACTTGAGTCACTAAAATAGTGTAATCTAGAAGTTATTACTGCATCAGCAATTGCTGATCCTGCCAGCCATTTGGGGTTGAGGGTGAGGGATGGGTAGCTTTTTTTTTTGTTTTGGTGGTTGTCTTTAACATGAAAGACTAGCAAGAATTGTTCAATCATTAAAAAAAATAATAACTCCTTTTATCCAGAAGATTGGAAACAGAGAGCTTAGAAATGATGATGCTTTTCTTCATTTATCAATGAAGTGCTTCCATTCCTATTTGATTAAACAATTAAATTTGACAAATGGGATTTCTTTGTTAGCCAAATCAGAAGGAATTTGGGGGACCTTGCTTACTAAAGTTTGAGTCAGGAGCTTCAAATACTTACACAATACTTCAAATACAAACACAAAGTCTGGCAGCTTGATTAAACTCAAAGAGCCTGATGACAAGAGAGTGATGGTTGCTCCAAATAGAAGGTCCCCCGTTTCCTCAAGCACTGAAGAGAATGGCAAGCATGTTCTATTCAACAGCAAGGGAAACACAGAACACCACTCTACCTTTGGAAGAATGAAAACACTTTCTAAAATGATTTGCACTTTATTAAATGTAATTGCCAGGGAGAAGGAAGAAAATAGGAAATATAAGTAACTTAACAGAAGCTGAAATTTGGTTGGTACATTTGTAATATTATAGAATATAAACACAATGAACCAAATTCTCTCCAGGGTCCAAATCACAACCTGGCATTCAGGACTTGACTGCCTACAAAACACAGCACATTCATTTATTCATTCATTCATTCAACAAATGTGTATTATGCTTTATTCAAGGCATGGTGCTAGACTCTATGAAGAATACAAAAAGATGCATAAGACATGGTTGCTACCTTCACAAGGCTGAATGACAGGATCAAGAAATTTTAGGCCTGGAAAGGGAGAAAAAATTAACAAATAGCCATCAAGTGCCTACTACATACAAAGCACTTTGCAAGGCACCGGGGATGAAAAAATAGATACAACACCATCTAAATATATTTAAATAACTTATAGTGTGTAATTGTATATTAAAGATCTTCCAATGCAATCCCCTCATTTTACAAACAGAGGCCCAGAGAGGACAAGCAATTTGTCTGACAGTATAAGAAATCAGTGGTGTAACTAGGACTTGAATCATGGTCACTTTGGGTCCCAGTCCATGTTTTTTCCAATATGCCATGTTGTCTAACTTCTATCTCATCAAGGAAAGAAGAAAAGGAAGGAAATGAGCATTTATTAAGTGCCTACTATATGTAGGGGACTGTGCTAAGCACTTTATGTTAAATAACTAAATGTTATTTCATTTGATCTTCACAACAATAACTGGGAAGCAGGTTCTATTATTATCCTGATTTTAAAGTTGAGGAAATTAAGGCAAACAGAGCTGAAGTGATTTTTTCCCAGAATACCACAACTTGTAAAGTGGCCGAGGCTGGATTTAAATCAGAGTCTTCCCGAGTCCTGGCCCAGTGATTTAGACACCTAACTTCCTCTAAGCGGACATTAGGGATATATGGCTTTTATACAAATAAAATAACTCATTTCTACAGGGCTTTACAATTTACAAAGCCCTCCTCTCATGAGAATATGAAGAATTCTCATTTTATAGATGAGGAAACAGACTCAGAGACATCAAGTAACATTTACACAGCTAAGCGATTATCCGAGGTAGAATTCAAATCCAATTTTCCAAACCACAGATTTAATTTTGTTGTTGTTCCATTGTTTTTCAGTCATATCTGACTCTTTGTGATCACATTTGGGGGGGCAAGGATACTGTTATGGTTTGGCATTTCTTTCTCCGGTTCATTTTACAAATGAGGAAACTGAGGCAAACAGGGTTAAGAGACTTGCTCAGGGTCATATAGCTAGTAAGTGTTCTGAGGCCCTATTTGAACTCAGAAAGATGAGTCTTTCTGACTCCAGGCCCTGCACTCTATGCACTGAACCATCTAGTTGTCCTCATAAATTCAATTAACCATGCAATTTAATTCAATTCAGCAGACATTAAGTGCATACTGTGGGGCCTTCCAGCCAACTTCCCACCAAAATGTTGCCTTGAAAACAACTGACACACATAGGAGGTATTTAAGAAATGCTTGTTGATTGATTGATTGTAAAGGCACTGCCTTGTGCTAGATGTTCCAGCTAGATACTAACAATAAAAAAATAAAATTTATAGCACTTTTTTTCTGGCAAGGAGGCTTATTACATTTTACAACAGAGCTATAACAAGAAGACAAATTAGTAAAAACCAAGGTGATTTGAGGAGCAGAGGAATAACTGAGTGGCTTGGGGGCTGTCAAGGAGGAAGAAACCTTCAAAAATAATAAGAAGGAAGGACTTAATTTCAGGCATGGGGCCTTTACACTGGCTTTAGAGAATGGTTAGTAGTCACAGAATCCTAGAATTTCAGAGTTGGAAAGGATTTCTGAGTACCACTGAGGCCCATCCACAGCTGAACAAGAGTCCCCTTTACAAAATATCCAGCAAATAATCATTTCAACCTTTTGCTTGAAGACTTGCAGTGAGAAGCAAAGTCTTCCCTTTTGATGTAGGCCATCCTACTTTTGGTTAGTTCAAATCATTATGAAGTTTGCCCTTACATCAAGTACAAATCTGTCTCTCTGCAACTTCCTCTCATCATTTCTAGTTCTTTCCTTTGAGGCTAAGTAGAAAAAAAAAATGTCATTCTTCCTCCATGTTCACAGCCTAGTTTGACTACAACATGGAATCCATAAAGGAAAGTAATATAAAATAGGATTAGAAATGTGAGCAGAAGTCAGACTGTGGAAGCTAAGGAATTTGTTTTATAATCTTAGAATAAAAGATATTTTTATATCTAGAGAATTTTGAGCAGAGTACTGATGTGGTTAGACCCGTACTTTAGCAAGATTATTTTGTCAAAAGTAGGTTGGAGAGAGACTGCAAACATGTAGAACCATTAGAAGACTATTATAAAAATCTATGTGGGGGGGGCAGAGCCAAGATGGCGGCTGGAAAGCAGGGACTAGTGTGAGCTCCCCGCCAAGTCCCTCCAAAAACCTAAAAAAGAATGGCTCTGAACCAATTCTAGAACTGCAGAACCCACAGGGTAGCAGAGGGAAGCAGGGCTCTAGCCCAGGACGGCCTGGATAGTCTCTGGGTAAAGTCTATCCCGCACAGAGCAGGGAGCAGACGGGAGCGGAGCTGAGCAGAGCAGAGCCCAGCATGGGTGGAGCAGACCAACCAGACCAGGAGTCAGGTGGAGCGTGCCCTAGCACCCTGAATCAGTGAGCTGCAGCAATTACCAGACTTCTCAACCCACAAACATGGGGGTGGAGGTAATCAAAAACAAATTCTTTCGAAAGGGGACAGGGTCAAGGGAGAAAATTCAATAAAGGGAGACAGGTTAGGAAGGAGCAAAATATAGTTAGTCTTTCACAACATGAGTATGTGGAAGGGTTATACATAATGATATGCATGTGGCCCATGTTGAATTGCTTGACTTCTTAGGGAGGGT